>OMLP01029549.1:13936-51032 GCA_900302685.1 Spondyliosoma cantharus
CTTTACTCTTTTCATTTTCCTGCCGTAAGAACACGTTGTACTAAGGGAATGGCATATAGGAGAAAATGAGCTTTATCATATGCATTAGGTCAAGGGTTCGGCATGACCAACAGGGGGCTCTGGGCTTCCATTTGAGATGTGTGTGCTTTGAAACGCTCTCAGTGCAAGACAAAGCAGAACTGAGCCTTAAAATGAGCCAGATAACATAATATTTTCATTGATTGATTGATCGATCGATCGATTGATATTTAGTTCAAACATAAAACAATAAACAATAAAAAATAATATTCAAAGCTTTAAAAAAAAATAATAATAACAAAGTGAAGATGGAGAGAACAGAAAACCTTTAGAATAAACTTTCAAATAAAGAAATTCTCACAGTTTACGTGCCTGAAAAGGAATCGGAAGAAGTTTACACTTATTTAACACTACCTCGTTTTTTTTTAAAGAGCAGCTAGAGCTGATGTGGCCGGCGATGATGCATAAAACACAGCAGGGTTTCTAACTAAACTGATGATGAGATGAGATCCGATCCGAGATCTGGGATGACTTACCACCGCAGTTTCCTGAGGGAAACCCCCGCGCGCAATGAAGATAAATGTCTGAAAGTCTTATGAGGAAATACCTTAAAGAAAATGAAAAATTCAGTCATTACCTTCTCACTTTCATGCCGATGGAAAGTCCGATTGGGTTTCACAGTCCGCAAAACATTTCTGGAGCGTCAACGCAAAACAGTGTTCCAGCGTTCTCCTGAATAGTTGAAGTAGTAAAATGGCTCTGCACAGCTCTTCCAAGTCTCCAGAAGCCCTGAGATCCCAAATTGATTTGAAAAGACATTATTTGGACCCTCGAGGTGCAGTCGAGCTCCGTGCACTCAATTCAGACACGCTGAAGCTTAGATTAAAAGCTAGAGTGAAGGTTGTGGCTTTAAAAAGGGCGTAAATAATGTATTTTCAAATCTGTTTGGGATCTTGGGGCTCCTGGAGGTTTTAATTACACCGAACAAGCTGTTTTTTGTTGTCGTTGGTATTTACTTTTCAAAAGAAGTCTTCATCTACTTCAGTTGTTTGGTAGAATGTTGTTTTGCTGTTCTGCTCCAGAAATGTTTTGAGAACTACAATGAGGGCGAGCAGATAATGACTGCATTTTAAATTTCACGGTGAAATTATCCTTTAGATTGTGCTTTTTAACAAAAGAAACGGCACAAATGTAGCGAGTCTAGTCATATACCAACTAAGCTGATCGGTAGATGAGATGCGATCCAAGATCTGGAGGGAGTTTCCTGAGTGAAAGTCTGCTTGTACTGAAGATTAAGATCTGAAATGTCTGAACGTCTCACGCTGTCTTCTGAGGAAATACCTGAGCAGAGGAACACACGTGCACAAAAGTAGACTCATGATGCGACCCTGTACAGCGGTTGGCACTGAAGAGCTGTGAACGGAATAAGTGCGACAGTCAAAGATACAGTTTTATGACACTTGGAAATCTCAGCGCGTCTGAGGAGTTTCCTTTATTTACTCTGGGAGCCTCATTCAGAAGCTGTTTCTTCAGGGAAGACAGAATACATGCATACAAATGTTTCGCTGACACTCGTGAATTAAGGCCAATTTCAGAGACAAACGCTTGAAAAGCAGTCTGCTGATATAATGAGAGGGAAACATTGTTCAGTAGAGGCCATTGGAAACACATACAGTACTTCGCTTCATGAGGAAATGAGGAAGCAGAGATGCATTAACATAACCAATGCACCCTATTTAACATTACATTAATATTGAATGAGGCATAAAGAAGGACATCTTTTAATGGTACTGTGGAGATTATTGTTGATACATATACATACCAGTGTTGTTGAGCATCACTTAAATCTGTAGTTTTAGGGTCACTTGTATATTCTAGTCCATGATGGATGCTACAGTTTTGTTTCTGTGCTGCTGAACTGGCTTTTTCAAGTCGTTTGACTATTATCCTCCTCCCGCTGCTGAGATTGGTGATACTTTCTTCATCTGCGTATTCATCAGTACGCTCTCAAAATACTTTAGATAAAGATAATAAAGATAATCGATTAAACATTTCAGTCAGTTCTCAAGCGAAAATGTCAGTTTGTTTTTGTTGCTGCTTTCCTTTTAATGTCAAATGAAGAGTCTGTGGTTTTTGGACTGATGGTTGGATGAAAGAAGTAATGTGAAGATGTCATTTAAGGCTTGTGATGAGCATTTCTCACAATAATTTGGCATTGTATAGATAGATAGATAGATAGATAGATAGATAGATTATGCACACCTATTGATCAACAGGTGCATAGGAGAAGACAAAGGGCTGACGAAATCAGTACAAAATCTCCTGCAAACTGTTCACCTCACAGAGAAGACCATCTTAAATTGGCTCGGGGACCCCATGTTGGGTCTACCAACCGATTTAAGATGCTCTCCTCTATTGTCTTGATGAAGGTCTTTACACTGAAAGGTTATTATTAAAATCAATTCTTGATTGTAAATTAGGTGAACGGTGTGCAGGAGTTTTTTTTTTTCATCCTGATTACACTGATTTTAAAGGTGCTATTTGTAAGAAAAGTTGATTTTTGAGTCACATTCCCAACTTGTCAAAAACAGACTCTGTGGGATGCCAGCCGGCCCGAACCGACCATCGGAAAAAAAAAATTACTTTTCGTACCAACAGCACCTTTAAATTTGCTTGTACTTTTATCACATTTGTTTGCATTATTATTTTGCCTGTAAAGCACTTTAAATAACCTCTGTTTATTATAAGGTGCTATATGAATAAACCTTCCTTGGCTTGCCTGTCTCTTGCATTTTGAGTGTAATTAATTTGCAACACACAAACAAATAAAGTTAAAGACGAGTACGTCTCATCGCGATAACACTTTACTCCTTTAGATCGCGATAATCGCGTGGTGAGAAATCTGATATGTTGTTGGAGCTACATCCTGCACAAACTAGGTTACTAAATCTCCATTACTGCATGGGGAATATGCTGGAGTATTTAATCCATGCCACCTTGCGCATCACTTGACAGCTCTGTGTAAATCTTGCATGCTGCCCCCCCCCCCATCTGTCTAATGCCCCACCTCACTTCTCTGTGGAAACAGACAGCCTCCGGTTTGTCACAACTCTTTGGGGTTGGGATTGAAACACGCCCATCCCCTTGTTGACAGATCGACGTGGCTAATTCCTGACGCAGGGGGGCGCTGTTACACCGGCCGAGGTCTCGAGCCCGAGTCTGGGTTCAACACATTAACGTGTGTGCGGTGTGTGTATGAGTGAGTGTGTGTGTGTATATCCAGTGAAAATTACCCGGAGACGGACTGAGACAGTTTTTGACCGTACCAATGTGTGTAGCCTATAAATATATGATACCAACCCCGGCGGAATCCTCTCGCGGACACAAGAGCGTATCGAAAATGAGGGAATAATCGGAGGAGACACACGGCCGAGGCTCGTCTGTAGCTAACGTTTTTGTTGAACTGCGAGTGGGATCACACAGCTGCTGGCTACGAAAATGTCGGGAAAAATAGAGAGCAAGCAAGGTAAGTCCTGCCCGGCTAGACTGGAGCCACACTGCTCCCACCTCGGGATACTGTATAACGGGATCCCACACACGGGGCACACGGATGGTTCTCCGGAACAATACACACGTTAAAAGGGGGCTCTGGATAAAGCTGGACGAGTATATCCAGCGTAAATGGTGGTTTAATTAGGCCTTATGGATTGTTCTTTCCTCGGCTATCCAGTTAAATATAAAGGCGACACCGTATCGGCTAGCTGGATTTAGCTAATGTCTGTCTCTGGAGCAAAACGTCTTTTGTGTTCAGGGGGATAGCTTGTTAAACTAACTGAGCGGTAAATGAATGGCGTTGTTATTACTCCAGATGGGACGCGGAGGGGCTAGCTCTAGCCGACACAACACCGTCTGGATGTGCTATCATCCCGGACGCTCGCACGGCACTTCACCGGCATTTCACCATTCACTCTCAGCTCTCGTAAATACACCCCTGGTCTGATTGTTTGAGAGCATCGCAAACACTCAAAAACAAATCTCGTTTTTTTTCCCCCCCACAGTAGTGAAAAAATAACAATAACATTTTAGGACGGTTTATAAAAAGCATTCTGGGTTTTAAATTATTTTTCTGCTTCACAGTTGGCCGTTAGCTAACATTTGAGGTTTGTAACGGTTGCTAGCGACAGCTAAACGTTAGCTTTTCCCAAGCTAGCGCTAGCTGCGTTGTTACCTAGTACACTGGAGTTGTGATGCGTTCACGCCCAAGACTGGTGTGTGTATTTGTGTTGTGTTGCTTTCAGCGGTGTGCACGTGGCATTTTTTTTTATTTTTTTTTTGCAGCTTTGCCCCTCTTTTTGTCTACTAGTTTAATCTGTCGTTGTGTTTGCAGCTTTTAAGAGGAATAAAGCACAGTGAGAGCTAGTTTGAGGAGGTGGGGAGGGGGAAACAGGGTGGTCTCTCGGTTGTGCCTTTGGAAGGAAACTTTATACCCGCCAGCTACACTTGCATCCCACTCCACCAGCTGTCTCCCTGCTTCGCTCCACATACAGTCCTGTCCGGTGATGCCTGCAGTAAATGGACACACACACACACCCACACCCCAACACACACTCACTCACAGTCAGATCCCAGTAACAGGCGGGGAGGGAGTGTCATCCACCACTAGCTCAGTCATCTTCATAGGCGTAAAAGTTTCCGATTCCTTTCGTGTCTTGCAGACAGATGACTACATATGGTCACAGCTAAATGAAAAGTCAGAGGCAGTGTGTTTTTTCTTTTTTTTTTTTTATGTGGTTCAGTGATGAGTTAAAAGCTAATAAAGTCTCCAGTGAATGTGGATAATAGTCCCCGTGAAGCCCAATCCATCACTTCTCTCTTGCATCATTTGTCTCTTGCGGTCACTCGTTGGCCTGTTCTCTTCCCCATGTACCCCATCGATCCCGTATATTCGTACCCAGAGGACACACTGTGCCGGACACCAGTGAAATGGAAACAAGAAGCGAAAAGCTGTGGATTCATGAACTGCTGGAGACATAGCTTCAGTGTCAGCCTCTTAAGCCTTCTCCTCAGAGAGAGAGAGAGAGAGAGAGAATGTGTTCTAGGATTTGAGGAAATAGCTGGTGTTAGAAAGGAGCCTGTTGTCTATGTGGGCTAAGGCTGCGGAGGCTCCACAGAAAGGGGACCAGTTTTAGACCTTGACAGAAGGAGATTAATTCACTGGTGCCTCGAGGAGCAAATTAAAAGGGAAAAAGATTTGGAGAAATAAAGTACTCGCCTGTAAGTAGGGATTCCTGCGCACAGATCAAGTCTCGGGTTAGGTTTTAAATAACGATGCAGTGCTACAAAGATGTAACATGCAAATGGTTACCATAGCACGCAGAGCAAGCGGGACTATCAATGCACACATGGACACCAGGAGACTTATGGCCAGCATTTCTTCCGGAGCAGCATCAACATGCTCTCTGATCACCATAGAAACTCTTTCCTGCTGTCACTTGTCCTCTTGCTTCGGGGGTGTCGGGTTAACAGTAGCTGTGTCTACAAGGACCCTAATAATATTCAACTAAAAATCAGACTAATAACCCAATCTGGATAAAAACATCTGATGTAAACACCTCACTCAAAAGAGACTGATTTTCAGTCAGATCAAGAGGGGTCTTGTGAGGTGACGTTGCTTCCAGGAGATACGAAAACATCTGTCTGTGGTGTTTGTTTGTCGGAGATCTTTAGCTATTTAAAGATCAAACGCCTTGGTGGTCGAAAGGCTCGAACACAAAGATGTGTTCAAACAAGTCTGAAGAGATGAACGGAGACGTGATCCACCAAACCAGAAGTTTAAATTTTGTTCCCAGGACGCAATAGAGGTCCACCATGAACATTTTATTAACAGGCGTTAACAAATGAATTATTTAATCAATGTCACTTCTCAATAAAGTTGGGGGGGAAAATGTATTCTTTTGCTATATTTCTGGTACGATTAGCAGCTTCACAGCTTTGCTTATGTCACAAAAGTTATATTCTGATTAAATGTTTTGGTGCATTTAAACCATTCAGTTGAAATCTGTAATCAGTCAGATTGAACAAATATTGTCCATTACCTGTTTAGAGTTGCTTCTGTACCCAGTTGTGTGGAGTAGGGATATCACCTCTGAAGAAATCACATTGGTGGTTTATTCCGTTTCAACACTGAACCCCAGTCTCTGTATATGCACCCACATGACATCATCACTCAGGCAGCCCATAAACAGATTCAGTGTCTGTGATGGTGCTGCCCAAAAGCCAAAAGCAGCAGACAGCAAAGTCACTGCGATGCCAGCGTCAGAGAAAATGAACAGGGTGGAAGAGGGTGTACGTGTGTGCGTTCACACATTGTGTACCGTGTTATGCTGGTTTAAATGGACTTTGAGAATTAATAATTCTCGCGTCTTGTTGCCAGAATATGTGCAGACTATAAAATCAGTTAAAGTCTGAAGATAAGCTCGAAGCTTTGAAGCTCAAATATCTGGTGCCTTTTTCCATGCCGTGTTGAGAAAGTACCGCACTGTGACCCAAGTAATGCCACATTTATAAAACCATGTGTTGGTGCTTATGCATGGATCTTGTGCACACATTTGCCACTTAGTACAGTGGGATGCTTGTGTTGCCACTGTTACATTTCTATCAAAGAAGCATGTCTTAGATGTTGATTTTGTATTTGACCTTAAAGCAAGAAACAAGCCTTGATTGGGACCTTTTTTTTTTCTTTTTTTTTTTTGCAGTTGCAAAATGCATGTGGCTGTATTTCCCCCACGCAGACTGGGATTGTGACACAACATTTTTGGCATGACAGTGTTGCTTGCAAAGTTGTGGGAGTAGCGCAGTGTTTTATAATTAGCCTGTAGATTCTTCTCTCACTGGTCAGTCAATGGTAGTAGCCAGCCTCAGCGGAACTGATCCATCAGTTCCTTATTTTAGGCTCGCTGCCCCCCAACCCCCCTGCATAGCGCGTGAGCGTGTATCTGTGTGTTGTTGCCTTCGACAGGGTTTAGCTGCAATGCAAAGAGTCGACTCCCAGGCATTCCTGGAGTTAACACTGAAGTGTAAGTCAGTTTGATGGCTTTGTGTTTGCTAAGTGGTTACTGCATCACTTCAGACAGAAATATCTTCTTGTCTGGCGTACAGAAATAGCAAGCCCCGCATGCCTTAGTCACCAAAACTCTGAGCAAGAGCCGAAGTAGCCGTGATTACAAAAGGGTTCCCTGGATGATTAGGTTTACGCACATTGCTGATGAGTGATCCAAGTGTTGCACAGGGCAAGCTGTGGGTCTTGGTTTGACATGCTGCAATTTTGAGGTTTGATGGCAGAAAGCATCTCAGCCTCCCTCTCCCACAGAATGAGAGGCTTGCCGTACCCATATAGGTTTAGCTGTGTTGTAATTAGGTTTTTTTTTGTGTGTGTATGGGAAAGCAAAAAGAGGGAGGGAATAGAGCTTAGGGAGAGAAAGAAAGAGGGCGGAGAAAAAAGGTAGAGCATTGATGGGAATCGAGTCCCTGCACAGAGAGAGAATCGGGGAGAGAAATGGATGGATTACATGTTGGGTAATGACTGGAGCGGACTATCAATGAGCAATGGAAGGTCTGTGAAGGCAATCAGGTTTTTGTAACATGAACATTATCAAGGCCGTTCCATCTTCAGCATCTTCGAAAGAGCTCAAGACGACCGTTGAGATTGTTTTCGGAGCTCTCGTGTGGAATTCAGTACGAATTCTCCACCTTCATCCGTGCTCTTGAGACTTTTTCCTCAAAGGGGCTCATCTTATGAGATGATGCTTCCCCTGATCTCTCCGCTGTGTGTTGGCCTACATGCCAGAGAGCAGGTCATTTATTCCCTCAGGTGGCCTGCTCACCTCCTCTTGTCTGTTCAGTGCATCCCAACTCCAGATAGCTGTGGGTTGGACCCTCTCCAGGACCACTGATGTCAGCTCAGACGGCTTCACTGCAACGTTCTGTCCAGGATTATGTAATTCTCGCTGTATTTACAAGAAGAATTATTTAATAAACAGTCGGTTTGGCAAAAGTACATCACTTTTCAACTTCCCTCCGTGCTATTTGTGGAACTTTCCTCTGAAGTGCTACGTAGCGTGGCTGACTCAAGACAGGATGATCATGCGGACCAGTTAGTTTGTGACTAACTCTCAGCTGTGTGCAATTGAGTGATAGCTGTGAAAATGCTCGCCTGATCGACAAGTCATCAGTATACATAACGTTTAGCCATCCGCAACACTCCTGGAGCAGTTGCTGTGCGGACTCTTGGATGGGCAATATAAGCTGGAGGGGCCAGGCCTCCTCAGAGGACACAGACTCCTCTCTACAGGGGGATCTAGATGAGGACACAGGTAAATACATGCAGATCTATACAGGCCATCTCCTGGTGCAAAGTAGACTGTGAGACCTGGCTGTTTTCTCTTTAATGCTGATGACAGTCAACTGTTGTAGAGTTAAGTGGATTGGAACGATCTAGCCTAAAATGGTTAAATCTTTTGCATTTTATTTGGGTATTTAAATGATAAATATAACAACGAAGAAACTGGATATTAGCTTTTTATGATGAAACTCCTTGTTTTCTCCACAGTTGTTCAAACAGCACAGAGCCTAACCAAGTCAGAAAAACAGGCATTAAATTCAATGTAAATGAACAGGCCAGAACACAGACTCTATTCACAGGGCTCAGTTTGACTCGCACAGTTACCGGAGTAACTGTGAATTTATTCAACAGTTTTTTTTGTTGTTTTTTTGGGAAATAAATGCATGCTTGCATTGTTTTTTTGGAGGGGAAGTGTACTTCTTTGTTTAAGGCTGTTGTTGGAGCCGTCGCCAGTTTTGGAGCTTTAATGCAGAACCGGCTCGCTGGCAGAATGAAATGCAGGGGACATTCCTCTCTGTGCTTTTTGTGTCGTGTGGCTTTATGGAAGGTGCTCATTTTCTCTGCTGAAGTCTTGGGTGGACCCAGCCCAAGGAGGCTGCTCTGCAGGGCCACAGCCTTCCATCACAGGCTTCCTCTCTCTGCCTTATCACCTCCACAGTGTGTAGACAGAAGCCATAGCTTCTCTAATCTGGGCTCATCAGGTGAGGATCTGCCTGTGTGCCAAGGTGCTGTAGTCTTAATCCAGTTACACAATACAAAAATTGGTTTTGGTTCCTCTGTGGTCTTGCTTCACTGTGGCAGCTTAGCCTGTTTGTTGATCAGCATGTTGGAGGTAACACAGTTTGATTTATTAATGTTTGTAGTGAGTTTGTGCTTTTCCCGTTAAGCTGTGTGGACACATCCTCCCTGGTGAACCCGTAGCACATACAGGCTCCATAATTAAGGTAGAGTCCATCATTGTGTAATTGCACAGTGCAGAGTGCCATAATACCCTGTTTTGCAAACACAGTCTGTTGTACACTCAGCCTAATAAATCTGTGCTTTTCACTCAAATATTTGTATGGATGTGTGTATCGCGACCGTCTGCCCTTGACCGTCACCGTCTCTGTGACTATGTCTGTCACTGGGGTCCGTCAGAGTGAGTGATGTGTTTCAGACAGATGTTGTTACAGATAAGGAGGTCCCAGTTAAGCCACAACTGAGATGCTAATGATGTTTTGAACTACTGTAAACAGCCCTGACTGCAGTGAAGATCCGCCGAAAGCTTCAGCACGAAAATAATTTGATTTCCTAATTCCTCACATAAACTGAATCCTGTCACCTGATAACAATCTCAATGCATTTTCACACAGAATGTAGCTAACTAGGTTTGCCAAGTCCACTGTGAAATATGGCGATGGATGATGACATCCATGGTTTTACAGGGTGTATCTGATAATGTGTGTTGGTGTTGTTCTTAGAACATCATATTAAATGTTGCTCAAGGACCATCATTTCAACTTAAGTCCACAGTTCAAGCAATTGGTTTAGGCAACAAATTCACCTGGTCATATTAAGGAAATGGTACTTAAAAAAACACTTTTACAATATTAAACATATGTTTTGAAAGGACAACTTCTCCCATGTGATTTATTTTTCCAGTCTTTTTCCCTGTGCAAAGCTATTACATTACAAAACGCAATCGGTCAGTTGCAACGAAGGTCCTGAAATAACAGTGATTATGATTTTCCAGGAACAATACCAACACAGCGATATCAGAGTTGCCATAAGGCAGGAGATGCTTACCAGCTCACTACTGTAGTCAAACTCGCTTCCCACTGGTACTCTGACAGCAACTTTCAACTGTCCAACTGCAGTTCAGCTCTCTCATAAACGTGAGCATCCAACAAACAACCCATTAAGAAGTGCCTTTGTCTGTGCATCACATATCCGTAATTTAGTTGTACTCAGCCTCTGAAGCTTGAGACAAAGTTAGCTGGCTGGCTATACTGAGAAATCTAAGCCAAGAAAATGCAAATAGCAACAGCAGGATTAAAGAAAAACCATTGTAACCCAGTGTAGCCGAGCGACTTGGGATCACTGACTGAGCTGGTTAAATCTAAAAAAATAAAAACGGGACATGGAGATGTAGTGCATTAACCAGGAACAACTTATATTTATATTTTCTCCCACATGTCACAACTCCTGCCTTAAAGCAACTGTGAGTGGACACAGTCCGTTTACGCATTTTAAGGGACAAATATTGTAATTGAATTGTTCTTGGACACACTCAGGATGTTTTTGTTTTTTAATCCTGCATCCATTGAATATACTTGCTGGAACAGATGTAAAGTCATCTTTAATTAGTCGCTAGAACTAAAACTAGCAAAACTGAGAACCACGACTGAAACTTTAAATGTGTTCTATGGTGTTTTCTCTCAGTTCTTGTTTTGCTGTGAGATTTCAGTTGGGCTCGTCTCTCAGCTTCCAGAAATGTAGTTTTTCCTATGATTTCTCTCACAGCTGCAAGTTATGGATACATATATTACCATTTTAAACCAGAGGCAGTTATTGGCAACGCACTTTGTCCAAGAGAAGACAGAGTATTGCCATTAAGCACTACCTCTGATAGCATGTCAGTTTGATTGAAGAAACCCCATGGAGTGCATGGTTATTTAATGCAAATGAAGTGATGGCCACCAATGAGAATGAAGAGAAGAAATACCTGTATGCATTTTGCCGGAGTAAAGTGAGCAGCAGTGAGAGTCGGATATAGTGAGTGGCCTTGGTGTGACTGAGAGCAACAATCTCAATGGCTGCCGGAAAATGTGGAGATCCTGAAAAAAAAGAGTTTCATGTCAAGCTGTGCCTGTGTGTGTGTGTGCTTGTGTTGAGTGTGTCAAATCATTCAGACCCCAGGGTGCCATGGCTGGGTCAGGGAGCTGGCACACAATGAAGGGGATGTCCCACAGTTGCTGCCAGTTTCCGATGCCAGTCTAAATCAGGAATGGAGGGAGAAGTTGACATTGCTTGAAAAGAAGTCAATGCTGTTGTCAAGGCAGATGTGGTTGTGTGTTTGTGTGTGCGGTTTGTCTGATTACGTAAAGGATTCTGAATCTTTGGTGTGATATCTTTTTATCACACCCAAACAGTATGACATACTTTCAGGCAGACGCACACAATGTTTATTCCCTCAGTGACTATGACTGAGCCTGTGGGTAGAGGATGGACTTTGTCTCCCTTCAATGACCCACTTCTTTGTAGGCGTCATACAACGTCAGTGAGAGAATACATCTTTACGATGGCAGTAAAACACCCAACAGTGTGCCTATATGAGCTTCCAGAGGGAGCTGTGAAATACTTGATAAATTGAATTAAGATCCTGAAATCAGTGACCTTTTGGTCTGAGGAGGTTGAACAGAAAACTTTCCCTCTCAACATTTCATTCAGCACACATTCTGACTTTGTGCTATAAAGCTATCGGAGTCTCGTTGAAATGAATCCATCCATCCTTATTTTGTGATCTTGATTTTGTGGTACCAAGTGTGTGATTTGGATTAAAACCACAATCCTTTCAATGTTAATTCTCTTAACTTAAATACATCCTTGGGTTCATCTTATTTCCTTTTGCCTCATTATTGTGTTTCCCGTTGATTCCACTGGGCACATCTCTGATACCTGCTGTGTGTGCCGCTGTTTTGTTCCATCCTCCACGCGGCTTCATATCCCACTGGGAGCGTTTCAGAAGCGGGGCGTCATGCGTACCTGATGTTGTTCACTTGCTCAGACTGAGTTTATTTCATCATTTTTCCTTGTTTTTTTTTTTGTTTTTTTTGCTTCTACTATGGTTGTTGAGTGGGCTACGTATTTAAATCGCTTCATTATTTACCTACGTGTGTTTATTGTAATGGTTAATATTTACCTTATTGTTAACATTTACTTTATACTTTGTGTGTCTGTATTTTTATTTAGCAAATTGATTGGATGCACTGTGCCGTTCCGCTGTCTGACTTCCTGTCTGGCTCGATCGGCTCTGTGCAGAATCGCTCAGGTGTTAATTTCAGACCCTGGAAACAGGAAAGTTATAACCTTGGTAACGCAGGCTCAGTGCTTTGGCTTACATTAATCGTGTTGGGCTTGAGTCAGTGTTGGACTTATGAAACAGCACATCTGTCATGTGCGGGTCAGTGGCCGGTTACTGCTCTCTCGGACTTGGTCGGGCTCGAACAGAAAATGTGACCAAAGCTGCACTCTTGCCAGGACTAACAAAAACTCTATGCTTATGATCCATTTTCATTTACGTTACGAAGGGATTTCAAGATCCGGCAATCAGGGCAACCTGAGCACACACGATGGATGGATTTTATCAGATGTGTTGTCCACAAAGTATGAATGGAAATGCACACACATGTATTGAAGTCTTCTATCATAGACATTGTGCAGACTTTGTGCAGCTGCAGCATGTCTGCATTCACAGGAAGAACAGAGGACAGAACGTCAGTCGATCAATAAAATCGCTGGAAGATGATATCCAGTTATGTAAAACTTTTTTCACAGGAAGGCTGCTGGATGATGTAATATGTGTATCCTTTTTTAGATATTATTACATCAAAAATAAATGTGCCGCCATTAATTGATTTGCGCATAAAATGCATTTATAAAAAGAATGGGCATACATCTATATTTTTTTCTTAATTTTAGCTTACTATTGAAGCCCCAATCCCAAGTGATCCTCAACAATAGAGCTCTCACAGTCTTCGTCCCGCCTTAAACTCATAAATCAAGTTCCTCCCAACTTTGTTCTACCCTAACACTCGGTTTTTAATGTGGAAAAATGTCAGACCACAAAAGAGACGTACAATCTCAAAGCCTTTTAATTGACTTTTTTCAAAAAAACGTATGACACCACATTAGACTCATCCCAGAAGTGATAGATCAGTGTTTTTAATGAAATAAATGAACAACATAAATTTTAAATCCCCCGACAGTAAAATATAAAGCACATGGCCACAGACTCATGTACTTTCTTCGACAGTACTGGCAGAGAGAAGCATGTTCGTTGTTGTATTTTTGTCCACGATGAGCTGAAAAAGAAACGGTAAAGTTATTTCAGAGCGTGCCAGATTATTCACTGCTTCCATAGTTTAAACAACCGCTGCCTGATTGTAAGTGGCTGTGCGAGGGCGAGTCTTGCTCGTTGTGACACATCTGTCATCAAAGCCTATTTTTGAGGAGCCGTGAAACAATCCGAATGTTGAGACGTCGGTTTGCCACAGTGCGAGATTGGATGTATTATTTGGCATCTGCCTGTCGGTGCTGTCCAATGTGGTGTGGGCGCGCAAAGTGTCAAGAGGATGACAAGTAGCCCGGCGTACAGACAAGATGAGCTTTGTACAGCGCTTTAACGCGGGGAGAGTGGTACCACTCCTCCCTGCTTGGGGCCATTTACTCACAAGAACGCTATTGCTTATGCTTCTCCGTCTGTATCTATCTCTGTCTTGTACTCAGGCAGTGAAGTGATTGGTTCTCTTGTGGCTGTTTGTCTATGTGTAGGATCAGTATACTATCTCAAGTGCTTTATAGTGCCTGTTTGCCTCTCCCTCTCTTGCCAAACAGCTGCCGTTCACTGAGAAGTCTGAATTCATCTTGGTGGATCACAGGGTTTTTCGCTGTCGCAGTGTCTCTGTTCTCGTGCTGCTTGATGTTACAGATACTGACAAGCCGGGTATTTATAGCACTTTGTGTGTCTTTAGTCTATTGGTTTCACCCAAGGTGAACCTGCTGCCTGCCTGCCAGTCTGCTCTGACTTTGCCAACACACTCGGTTCAGAAAGCGCGCTTTAAATGGAAATCTAGAAAATGCAGTAAACCACTGTAACAAGAAGGTCACTTGAAGGAGCAGACTGCTTTGAGCACGTTTCTGTCTGGTGGCTGTGCGTAGCAGTGGGCTTTCTTTCTTTGTCTAGGTGTGTGTGCACTGTGCTATTAGGCCCTGCCTGTTTAGGTGAGGTAAGTTGTTTTACAGGGGAGCTGTAGGTTCTGTAACCAGGCTGCTCTGGACTGTGAAGTCTGTCCAGAAAAGAGGGAGCGGCTCTCAGTGAGGTAGACAGGGGACAGGAAACCGTGCCAGTGGCCTCGGCGTCAGGGGGGAAGGAACAGGAGGGGTACCCAGGATGGTGTGTACGTGTGTATATATATATATATATGCGTGTGTGTGTGTGTGTGTGTGTGTGCATGCTGTGTGATTTCCCGCTTTCAGGCCTCTACTTCACATGTGCTTGCCCTGCCCTCCAATAAAACATTGTAACTGTGTGTCACTGCCTGTCGCCTCACCCATTCCTCATGTCACCCCCAGTAGAATCATGAGCTGTCACCACTCGGCAGCAACATGACCCACATTCAATATCAGAATAAGGGCTGAAGCTAGCAATTATTTTCATTATTGATTAATCTACGGATATTTTCTCAAAATAAGCGACTAATTGTTCAGTCTTCAAAATGTCTCGAAATTAGTTTAATTAGGTATTATATCAACACTACTGGAAAAGGTGAAAAACACCTGGTTCAAATTATGTCTGGTCCAGGGCTGCACAATATAGTAAATTCAATTATATTGCAAATACATTGACAGATATTGCTGTTTGCAAAAAAAAACCCCACAGCTAGTAGGGTTGTTAGTTTTTGTGTCATATTTTTCATTTTTGCTAAAAAACAGTAAAAAAAAAAAGAAAAAAGTATGGTTTCTTACATCTGCAGCACTGTAGTAAGTCATCATACTGCTGTTTTGTCACACATTTTACCTTTTATTAAATCAAATTTCAGCTTCTTGTAATTTGGATATGGCTCCTGTTCACATGGTGATTTAGGTTATATCATGATTAATTGTGCTGTCCTAGTCTTGTCCAACAAACACTTGCAGTAAGAGAACTGCTGTGTAATATCACATAACACACAGAAAAACAACAAAGCATCACAGTTGAGTAGACTTTTTGTACACCACAGTGCAGTGAATCTGCCTTTCTTGGGGTATTTTTTCTTCCTCATTAACAAAGACGTCATGGTGTATCATAGATGATTGCAGTGTATCTAGTATTGCAGAAGCACTGTATTGTGAGTAATTCTGTGATTCTCAGACAAATTATTGAAAAGCAGGAACTGGGATACATTTCACATATTTGTTAAAAACAAATTGGGCTCTGCGGTGTGCTGATGTCCTCTATTACTCACACAGTTTACATTTATTATCATGCCAACAAGGATACTTATTCTTTAGATGGAACCATGATACAGTAAATTAGCCCATGTGAGCGTTATTTGATATCACAGTTTTTCCTCCCTTCCTACAGCGACACACCTTTTATTTCGCTTAGTTGTTTGCTCAGCTCTTTTGTCACTGTGCCAAACAGTGTGTAGAGCTTTATAGTTTTATTATTTTACAACTGGGGCATCAAAAGCTTGCCCTGCTCATGTGCTGTATAGACCACATTCTATTTGTTGTCGATGCTGTTGAAAACCAGGCCCTGTGGCATCCCCTCTGCAACCTTTTGCTTGTGGTTGAATAGTTTACAGGGACGCTTTCTGTGCTCATTTGTTTCTGTCCAGGGATGTGGGTGTGCATTGTGTGCATGCGTGTGTCTGTTGTACATGGGACAATTGAGTGACCTAGGCCTCAGGGCTCCCCTCGATAGCTTTCAATACAACCTCGTTGAACTCCTGTGCCAACTGCTCCCATTAACCAGCTCCATTAGTCCATCCAGTGCCCACTATGAGACCTTAACCCATATTGAAACCAGAGTTACTGCCAGAGAGTGGGGATTATATGAATAGTCATAATAACAGCAGTTTGGCATAATGCAGTAATGTAGGTACTGCAGCCACATGCACGATCACTAATAAATCGCTGTTAATTTAGTTGCAGTTACGCACAGATATGCTCACATGAAATGAAGGTGTGAAAGAGTGGCCTTCAAAAGCAGTGGAGCAGAGGAATGAATGAGTAATCATAATAAAGGTAGCTCGAGGGTCGGGGTTAGAATGCAGTCAAGCCGACAGCAGCCCTTACAGTAGATTTTCTTTTCTCAAACCCTCAAATGTGGTCTCTCTCTCTTGACGTAACAACACACTTACTAGAAAAGGGGAAATGTGTGGGCTGCCAACAATAGTACCAGTAAGAATTAACCACCAGTGAGAGCAGCAGTCGTAAGAATGCACAAATATCAGACAAGACGCTGTTACCCCTGGTCAGAGAGAGTGTTGGAAGAAGGATTTTTGTTGCCTTCATAGTCAACAGAGGAGGCATTGAGGCAAAAAGTCCTGTAAATGTTTACGCCACCACACAATACACAGGCCTAATGGTCCCACCCTCTTCCAAAACACCACCTTCCAGGCTACTGGCCTACATCTGACACAGTATAGAGCTCCGCGTCAGAGACTTATTGGATCGAAAAATGTACCGATCTGAGTGGGGGGTTTTTATTCCAGAGAAAACTTTCACTGTCCTCATTGATAATTAATTGCTTGACCGAAACAGTTCATGAAATGTCTCCCTTTGGAGTAATACTGTGATTATGTTTCACATTACCGACTGAAAAGACTAATTCTTCTCATGGTGAACTTTAAATACAACCACAGGAGCCTTCCCCTGTGTGGTATTGCAGAAAATCCCCACCAGGACTGACTGTTTATTTCTGTCGTCCATGCATCAATAGTTTACCTGTCCGCTATTTGTCATACTGCTGAAAGAGCACACCGCTTTACCTTGTAGATGACATTCATTCATCATTAGCTTGAGGAAAATTATTAAGGCGTATGCAAGAGTTTTGTAGCTATACTCTGACTGATGCACATTTTTAAAGGAATTAACACTCAAATGTGGTCATCAAGCGCTTATGAACCAGATCACGTATATAATGAGGCAGGATATTTTACAGTTTATCTGTAAACTTCACTGAGAATTTAACAATAACATTACCCAGAGCAACTTCTTCTGCATTATTTTGTGTAAAATAAGTTTTCATATCAGCGTATATTTGGACAACATATACCGAGATACCTATATATCTATGATTGGCTAATATCTGCTGACCGATATATTACTCTGGCTCTTCCTTGTATAGTGATGAATACTTGATAAAATGATGGTAAATGACTAGTAATATAGAAAACTTATAATATATAATATACTATATATAAACTATAATATAATATTATTCTTTATAATATATATAATTAACAGTAATGGAACAGAAAGCACTATCCTCATGAGCAGCACACCAGCACTTTTTTTCCTGTCATTCCCTCTGCTCGAAAAGTTAAAATGTCAGTGAAACTCCGGCCATTTAGAAAGCCTGACTTTCAGAATCAACAACAAGTATTTCAAAGCTTCATACCGACGCATACCCCCAGTATCGACACATCATCAACCACGTCTCATCTGCGAGCTGTGTAATTATGGAACTGTGAATAGTCTTTTCTAACCTCAGCAGCCTTGAGTACAAGCGAGTAGTTTATTTTAAGCTATGTTATGACTATAAAACATTATGTTTGTTTCTGCCTCAAACCTTATTTTTCTGTCATTGGACTACAGCAGTAGAACCCAGTGACTTTGCGTGAGAAAAACTGTTGCAAAACATTGCTAAAAGCCATTGTTTTATTGCCGTTAATGGCAGAAGATTCAGACAATACATCATGCATCGTGTGATCCCTGCATGTCTTCAAAAGTGCCGTTAACTTACACATTTCCTTGCTTTTAAAGTGCAGCAAAAAGCCTTGCCAAGAACTACAGAAAGAAATAGTACTAGGATGTATCAAAGCAGAAATGCATGGTGTATTTTTGCTTGTTTTGGTGTACAAGAATAATACATTATGTCCCATTAAACTCCACTGTAGATATGATGGGAATATTTGGATGTGTTGTTGTCTAACTTTAGCCAATCATCCAGAGAAATAAGAACACAACACCCGATAAATAAACTCAAGAATGCGAGGTGTGTCACCAAGAGATTAGGCTTGGTTTTGTTCTTATGTGCCTCTACACGCTGCTTGTTGCTTATTATGCTTTAATGCAGCATATTTTCATACCCACTGATAATTCTAGTTTCAGTTCACTTTGCAGATACGTCACACAGTTTTGCGTGAGACTGTTTGATCAACTGGGACTCAGTTCACATTTGCATTTTGAATGTTATTCTCCCCCCTCTTTTCTAAGCTTTCCAGGCTAAAATAACCCATCAAAAGTGGAAAAAAGAGAAGAGGGAGGAGGGTATTTTTGATATTCTTTTTTTCTCATGCGATCTCATGACTCATACAGGTGATGATGTCTTGTTTACAATGCCGGACTTTCCCTGTATAAATGTATTCTCAATCATCAGCCTGCGGTGTCTCTTCTGTGGTTAGATGTGAGAGCAGATGGCACTAACACTTGCAAGGAAAGTTGTTTTTTTTTTTAGTTCTGTTAACTGTTGCAACTAGGCTAAACATGGGTGACCAAACACAGTCTCACTGAGCAGCTATGGATCTGGTTTGCTGTTTTGTAATATGGATCTACGTTATAGATCGCCTTGTGTTGGATGGCCACGCTCTGGTAGCCATGGCTGTCCATGCCTTCTGTTCCCATGCAACCAAGCACGAAGAACGCCTCCATCACCACATTGATATTTGCTCCCGGCCATTGACCCATGGATGGTGGGGCTGCTTTACCAGTCATTGACATACTGAGGGGGCATGTTTGTGCAAGTTATTAATAGCATAAAATATGGGCTGAAGTAGATTTTTATACATGAAAAAGATGTCAGTGTCTTGAACAAAAGGCACGAATCCTTTTCTTCCAGACAATAATTGAAATAATGGTATAGTTGTTGGTTTTGGTTAAACAAACCATGTAATAAACACAGTCTGGACCAGTAGAATAGTGGCTCATATCAACATAAACGCAGATACTGATTTATCTGTGATAGGCCAATATCTGCTGATATGTCTGACTGATCTACCAGTCAGACTCTAACTGCACAGGGTTAAGCTACTTTCTATTGCTTCAGTTAAGTTTTCATTTAGTGATTCATCATTGCCCAGTTAGAAATCGCCTATAGTTTATTGTAATCCCTCATCTAATTCATAGGAAGTCAAAATGATTTGTTTATTTTAGGACTTCTGAAGTCATTGGGAAGCGAGTGGCTGAATAAATCCAGTACTGGGATGTGTCAGTTAGCATGGATAATTTGATTGTCCACATGGAATTCATCTTCTGCATCTCATTTACTCATTTGTTAAGTGAAATACAATAGATAATAAGTGGACTGAGCACTTAGCGTCCACTGTATCTCATTTACTTATCCCAGTAAGTGGACTGGATGCTCTCAGTCTTCCTGTGGCTCATTGTTGAGCAGCATACTCAAACAGCACAGCTGGAAGACTGTAAAACCCACCACTGGACTTCTTCCTCCATTACTTCTCAAATCAGCCATTAACCAGGGCCACGCTCCGTACGAGGGCTTCCTCCACTCCCTGCCATCTTTGGACTGTAGCTTGGCTTGCAAGTACACGAACAGAGATTGCTGCAACCTATAGTGCCATTTGTTGATAATCAAGGACATAAAGGGCATTCCTATTAACAAATAAAACACAACCAGCAGGAAGCCAGCCACTACAATGGAGAGAATGAATAATTCACTAAGCACTTAACTATTTCCTGTTGAATTTTCCTCTCTTTCCTCTCCATTTTTCTCCCGCCGTTCATCCCACGTGCCTCAGGGCTTGCATTCCATACTCTTGCTTCACAGCAGGTCTTGCCTGTGGAGATCTGATACTCTACGGTCTATGTTTTACAGTGTAGCAGACTGTAAGTCACACACTATGTCGCCAGTTTTATAGACAAACAAGGCTTCACTGCAGGCAATGTTGCTTATCAACAATGCACTGTGTATTTACATATAGCCCAGGGTGGGGTGTCTCTCATTTTCGAATGAATGTATTCTGTGTCTTAACATTACAGTATTTAATATGTAACACCAGGTATCATCAACGCTTGTTTGGAGTAGGCTCTTTTTTAAGATCTGCTACATCTGAGTGAAAACACATTTTTATTCAAGCTAGCAGCACGGCTTTAGGTATGGGAAGAGTATGTCGATATGTTGGTCCTGACTGAAATATCTCATCAACTATACAACGGTACTGCCATGAAGGCTGGTATTGATATCCATGGAATATCTCTAGCTAATTTTCACTGCAAGTCCAAAAAAATTAGATTCAGGGCGGCCTTAGATAACATGTTGGGATGCTGTCATTAGCATTTAGCTCAAAGCAAAGCTGTGCCCATTTACAGTCACAAAGAGCTGTAAGCATGGCTGACAAGTGTTGTTTACATTCAGTTGTGTAGCTGTTTAGAGCAGAGAGTGCTGTACTATAAAGAAGTGCAAGCTGAAATTTGAAAGGAGCAGATTACAAATTTGAATTCTCCACATATGATTTCAATTCTAGCTGTCCTTTTTTGCTTTTATGCGAGGATTCTCATCTGAAACTGTCCACACAGCTTCAGATTAGTTACACCCTTACCTTCTTCCCTCTTCAGCAGCTGGCAGAGTGACCTTTTTGACTCTTGTTTCAGTCTTTTAGCAGGCTCAACAAGCCCACATACGCAGGGCTGGCACACTTTCATTGAGCAGTGCTCGTGGAGGGGAGTTCAGCAGGAGGTGACAGCTGTGTGTGTAACCTTAAGCACAGCCTCCCCTGTATCCCTCCACTCAGTTTGCATCCTATTCCTAGAGTGGGGGGGGGGTCAGGGGCCGACCAGCTGTCCTGTATAGATCACACCTGTACTGAACCAGTTCAATCTGCCAGCCTGTCAGATCTGAAGAAGATCATGTGTTGCTGCTCATCATTTGTGTCGTAGTGAGCACAACCAGCAACTGGGATTCTGGGACTTCCTACTCAATATTTTACTGTTCAGAAGTTTGGTCAGACAGCAAGTTTTTGGGCTGTTTTCATTGACTTTGGCAGCCAGATAAATAACAGAAAGTCAGGGGAAATCCATGTTCATTTTTAAAAAGTAATATGAGTTGATAGTTGTTGTGTGTCTGAGTTGTGGTATTAGAAAGCCCTTGGACTGGTGGAATTTCCACAGAAAGACAATAGATGTAACTGGATGGTCGCTATTTTTCTGTTATTCTGCAACAGCTTTAAATCTAGAGGTTTTAATTGGCAAATGTGAAAACGTTTGAGCTCAGTGAAATATACACACAATCGATTTAAGGTGTATTGCACACATTTAACAGTGTGTATTTGCCAGAGGCACCCATACATTTAAATTTGGTGTGTGTGTGTGTGTGTGTATGTTTGTATTTACTTATAGTGTAATTAGGCTTTCGAGACAATCCGGCAACTGGAAGGCTCCTGGGGACTCAGCTATACCAGAGTTGTATGAGAACTCTCCCAGGCTTTGTTGGAGAGTCGTTTAGACCAGAGTGTTTGTTTTAAATGTCTCTAGGGCCTTTAAAAAGCAGCAAAGTGTTAAGGCAATTTAAACGCCTCCAAAAGATATTTACATACTAAATCTTTCTCCATTTGCTCTTTATCTGATTTTAGTGACTCCCTGATTTATTTTCTATTTCCAGCGCCATCCATAACATCTTGAATAATCTGCAAAACCAGAAAGACAAACAAACATAAACTGTTTATTATTTAATGTTGTAGCGCTATGATATTCACAGGACCCTTGATTGTAGAACTGTAAACTCATCACACTGTTGGTACACTGCAAGTGACTGCTGTGAGGTTGCAGTACAATATAGTGAAGCTCCAGGGAGGTATGTGTGTCTGTGTCTGTGTGTCTGTTCAGATCTCTGTGGGACTGTTGCAGTTTACAACGGAGGAGACAAACCTCACCCTTTATGGACGTGTAACCACACTTTACTGTTTACCAGGCCGCCTCTGCTGCTGTATTGCACTGTATTTATAGGGAATGGGAAAAGAAAATTGGGAGCCACTAGCAGGCATCAACAATTAAAAAAGTGTTATGAACGATTGGTACAATTTTACAGTATATTACAGCATCGGTTTGCAACTCTTCTTTGTTCACTAAATTGCATTTTAAGGCACTAAAAATCCAAATATTGGCAGCAAAGATACACACCAGCATGAAGGCGTGTTTCAACATAGGCAGCTGAAAAAAATAAAGGAAAAGAAATGCTTTCACTGTGAGGCGTCTTTCAGTCTTTGAGTCCAGGGCTAGTCAGATTCAGTGTAAGAGACGTTACAACCAATGACATCACCACCTCATAACTCTGGACGGCAGCAGGCAGGCAGCTGGGGAGAGCTGGGAGGGGATGGCCGGCCCGTCTCTGGTGGAGGAGTGGCGGGTGGACGCTGAGAGGCGTACATGACTATAACAGAGCACTTCACTGTGTTCACTGTATTCTCTCCCTCTGACTGAATTTCTCTCTTTCACCCCGTTCATTTCTTTCGCTTGATGATGTCATTTCTATGCTGAGCCAGACTTCCAGCGAACTCTAGAGGGAAGGCGGGTGGAGGTGGTTTTCTGTTCTGAGAAATGCAGCGAGAGGGAGGTGTTAGGGAACTGAATAGGAAGCAAAGGAGACGGGGGACCAGCCCCGTGTGGATGATAAACAGCTGAGCCACGGGCGCTGCAATGGTGTCTGAGGGACCAGCTGTATCGATCATGGCGGTGACTCATTGTGCTGATGTCACTGCTTCTCAACTCTGGGACTTTGGGTTGCAGCTGTAAACTCACACATAGTCCTTTTGGGACAGCATGTTGTGATGTTAGCCACAGTCCCCACACTTGTGCCAGGGATACGGGGGAAACAAGGTCAAACAGATAGGATTATGTGAGACTAAATCCATATGGCGGCCTGCTGTGCAATCAAACACATACGGGTCGCCCCGCACTCTGCCATAATGTGAAACCTTGCCAGGATAGCACCCTAGAATGTGGCAAAATTGGCTAACACAGGTACGTATAGCCTCAGGATACAACAACTATCCTCTCACACTGTCAGCCCTAGCGTTGCTGTTCTGACTCTATTTAGGTGCAGTGAAGCAGCACAGCATCCCCTGTGGCCGAGCTACAGAGTATTGATCCAGACAGTTGTTGAGATGAGCAGGTTGTCGCAGGGTCTTCACTGTGTCTGGCCGACGAGCTGCGTTTTTATCTCTTTATTCCACCAATGGTGTGAATTGAAAAAAGGAGATCACACACATGAGGAGACTGCTATCTCTGCTACATGGTGGGTTTGCCTCTGCAGTGACTCCACTGGGCTACTGACAAAGTTCACAAACAGTCTACATCAGGCCCGTGCACGTCATCTAACAGTTAACAGAGCTGACTTGAATGTAGGAAAATGAGTTCACCTTTCACGTGTATGTGTGAGATTTAACCTATTTGGATGTTAAGAAGTAGGTCAAATGCAGATTAAAGGTGACACCGCAGTCATGAGATATCCAGTAACTTAGTTTATTGAATCAGCCACGCACCATTAGTAACCTGCGGAACAGCCAGCGTGGATTTATTTTTGCACATCAAGATAAAAAGTGCAGTGTAAAACCAGAGCCTGAGGGGTCATGCATGCCTCATCACATGTATCGGCAAGAAACTCCACTGGAAGCGTTCTAATCAACATTTTTAATGACACACACACAGAGAGCCGTCCTTGGCTGCCTCGGCAAACTTTGGCTTTTGCTCCGACTGAGGGATGATGAGGCTTAGGGGTGGAGGGAAACAACAGTAGGGTGGATATGTGCATGGCATGTGGATCGATGGTGCAGATGAAAGCACCACCCGGCTGAACGTCTAGTTTGAGGCGTGTTTCTGCTGGTGATTGCTATTCAGGATTCAGTGTTTCTCTTTTGCTTGTTTTTCTCGACATGTTATTCACTTTCTATCAGGTTTTATATTAAAGAATAGGTGAAAGTGATCTATATGTGCCAGCCAAACACAAAACACACACAAAACTCCCACTGGCCCTGTTCCTTACCAAGTTCTTACTGTCCATTTCCATTTACTGTACGCATAGTGTCCTTTCAAAATAAGCTTGCTTTCTTCTAAACAAAGGAAGAATAATATTCAAGTACATTACGAACACAAAATTGTGCGTTGGTCATTTACTTCATTTACACGTTCATATCAACCCAGAAAGAGTCTGCCTGTCTAGGGGGAAAAGAAAAGGATTTTGAATTGGAATAAATGCCCTAAAAATGAGTATATCGTATAGGCAGTAGGTGCGTAAGCCATTGACCAATTGTCAGATCCTGCTGCCATCAAGCCGAGGGGAGATTACACTGGGTACAGGTGTAATTTTGTTGCTGATAACACCCATGCTTCCTACAGACTCCCTACACTGTTATTAGTATTTATCCCCTGAGTTCGGTGTGGAGATGGAGGGAGGGGGGCAGAGAGGTGAAGGGAAAGACGGCGAGCGAGCAGTCAATTCTCCCAGGATTAACAGAGCGGGGGACTCTCCTCTCCCCCAGATGCAATCAGCACTCTCTACAGTGAACGAGTGGGCTTCTGCTAAATTACTCTTCTGTTATGAAGCCTCTCTCAATTATGTACCATAAAGCAATTTTCGTCTCAGCACTTACCAGAGTATTTTATTATAAACACACTCTTCTGCTCTGTCCTTGTCTCTCTCTCTGTGCACTTACACATCTGCTGGAAGAGGCTCTATGACTGTGCCTGTTCTGCAGAATGATCGTTGGAAGCAAAAGAGATCAGATTAAATGCGGATGTTAAAAATACCTGGAAATGGATATGCAAATAACGTTTTCCTTTTCTTAGAAATACCAGTCTTGTTCTTTTCGCTGGTGTTGAGCTCTTCACAGATGAGTGGCATTGTGTGACAACGACATCAACACTTCACTGCGCTTGTGCCATCTGCTTTTATCTCATTTCTATCCCCCCCCTGTGAATATCTACCCTCCTCGACTGACCACTCAACCTTTTCCGTTTTCCCTCCGTCCACAGACTCGCAGAGGTCCCATCTGTCCTCCTTCACCATGAAGCTGATGGACAAATTCCACTCTCCCAAGATCAAGAGGACTCCTTCCAAGAAGGGCAAGCAACTGCAGCCCGAGCCAGCAGCCAAGAGTACAGAGAAGCCTACCAACAAGGTGTGTGTGCAGTCATGTAGCAGAAATTATAAGTGTGTATTGTGGGAAATCCACCTCTTTCCCACCTTGTTCAGTGTGTTTGTTTGTCTATAAACGATTGTCTTCCTGTCTTATGTTTTGTGCTCCTGTGCTCCATTGTGTCTGTGTGTGTGCAAGTCCTCCCTGCTGGTTCCCACAGCCTCCCAGTCGCTGTGGCGGCTGGCTGTGCTACAGCAGGTGTCTAAACCTATAAAGACATGAATGGAACTGGGCCGCTTCCTGAATGAACTCCTCCGCTCCCTCTTAAGGCTTTTGGTGTAATGAGTATATTCCCCAACAGCCCTGCTGTGAGAGACTAGAGAAGCTGAAAGAGCCCGTTGCTGTAGTACCAACATGGCTCCAAGCCACATCACTTGATAGATAGTGCTTTGAACTGCAAACCATGGGAATAATAGAACCACAGCAAAGAGCCCAGACTGTTGTGATGGTCCAAATACTAAACGGGTTGTTGAGAGTATTTCACTGCTTACTGTTTATGGTGTTTTAAGTCCCATGTTATACTAATGTTCAGGTTTTTACTTGTATTTTGGGTGAAAGAAAATATTAACTTGCTTTAATGTTCATAAAACACACATTTTTCTCATACTGTCCATATTCAAATATTCACAGATTTTACATTTAGCTGATAGCAGATACCTCCGGGAAAACCTGTATACAGTCCCTCCAAATTCATTCACGTAGCACAGCACAAACTTGGATCACAAACATGGTGGGATGTCACGAGGAAATAAACGAATAGTAAAAAATATGCAGCCACGCCTCAGCATTCAGCCATCCTCAAGGAAGTACCTTCCAGAATATATTAGATATTCTAGGTTAAACACAATCAAGGAATGGAGTTGATGTTTGATCAAATATACGTATTTTAGCTCTGGACCAATATGTCAGATATTCAATGTGTATTACCACACGGCAATTTTAGACTTTACTGCTGTATACTTGTCCCTGTAGCCTCTTCTCTCTATATTTCAAGGTATCGAACCCAGGTTTGCAAAATTGCATCATTTGCTTTACTGCACTTGTAAAGGGCCTGATGACATCAACCTAATATAAACCTACTGCTGCATGTTTTATAAAGCAATCGCTCAGTTGGTGAGTGTACTGTTTAAGTGTGCTGATCAGTCGACTCTCACAGGCCTAAGCAAGCACTGTTCATCTTGTTTCTGCAACAGCACGGACATGTTTTTGCAACCATGGCCATCTCTTGGGGCATTGCTATGGGCGGTGACGGTGGTTGTGACATCACATCTTTACAGGAAGTGCTGACTGCTTGTTTAAAAACACATTTTCAGAATGCGGGCTGTGTGCGTTTCCCCATTGGTTGAGTGTTTTCATACTTTCACAGTATTTAGGATGTAGACCTGCTGTATTATTGAAAAATAAATGGAAATCTCATATTCTGCAATATGGGACCTTTAAAAAAAATCCTGTCAAATGTTCATAATCATCATTAAAGCTGTTTGGCTGTACAATTCTAAGTTCTTGTTCTGTGTTACTGCTTTGTTTTTCTAGAAGGTTAGTCGGCTGGAGGAGCACGAGAAGGAGGTGGTCAGTGCCTTGCGCTACTTCAAGACAATCGTGGACAAGATGGTCGTGGAGAAGAAGGTGCTCGAGATGCTTCCAGGCTCAGCCAGCAAAGTGCTTGAGGCCATTCTGCCTCTGGTTCAGGTCGAGGCCAGGATACAACACAGGTGAGTGTCATGTTTTTGTAAAGATTTTGGTTCAAATTTGTTAACTGTCAATTCTACTCGCCCCTGTGGTTTACAGCACAAGATAAAATATTTCCGATGCATTAAAAAAAGATACATAAATGAAGTCCTTTTTTGTCACAGTAGTATTATTCTATTACCCTCCATCACTTGTCCCTTTCCCACTACTGATGTAATAATCCCCTATGAACCATTTGTTGATTCATTCTCACAATTCTTGCCTCTTGACGTAACCTATAACGTAGCTGGAATGCATGCAGGACGTGTCAGAACTAGCATCATGTCGGCTACCACTCACTGAGCTGCTCGTGAAGATTGATGATATGTTGTGGGAGACAACATCCCTCACCTCCCTGCACTCGATGCCTGAAGCCCTTAAAAATTACATATATGTGTTAATCACAGTCGATGTGGCAGTTATTGGAAATTAATTTCACCTTCAGGATGTATGAACTGATATGCTCAGTCTGTTTTTCCTTCCCCTCAGGGTAAACTTAACCCTCTCTGTGAAAGTAACCCTAGCTGCAGTTGTGTTTGGACTGTCAAGACATGTTAGAACTTCTCTGTCTTTGTCTTTGTGCCTTTCCCCATCCGTCAGTACAGATGAAGGTATGGAGGTCAGAGGTGACAGATTCTGTATCTCACAGCCCTGTGTTTAGAACCGTTTGATGGATCGCTGCTGCAGCGTTGAGAAGCGTCCATCTCTGGGGATTTGACCTCCGTCTGATGTTGTCAAACCCCAGTAGATCACAGTAGAAGTTTGTCTTTTTGGCAAATAAGCTACTGTACATCAAGTTACTATTGTGTGAAAAAACACTGGAGGAAGAATTTAACCAATTTGTTAATTGAACAATGCTTAGAAAAGTTTTTTTTTTTTTTGCCATTCTGCTAAACATGCACCACACACTGCAGTGTTGGATTGTTTGCAGTGATTTAAATCAATATTGGTCAAATAACTAGGTCAACAGTGGGTGTTACTCCTACCCGCTGCCTTGGCACTGTTAAGTTGATTAAAGTGTTTATTTGCCAAAAAGGTTAGCTATCAATCTCTTATCTGCAAACTCTACTCACACTGAGTGGTCACTCGTAGCTGCAGATTTTATTATAATATCACTATTTTTACTAATTCTCATTATAACCTATAGCCGTTCGCTTGCCTAGTCTTTCTGGGTCAAACCGCTCCACCCTTCCAACTGCTCCACCATCCCTCAAATCTTTCTGCTAACCCTGCGTAGCCACAGTTGTCTCCCACTCACTGCAGGGCTAATCTGTGCAGACAGTGGATGGATATTCCAGCACTGTGATTCAGCTGCAGCATGTTGTAACAGGCCTGTGCCACGCCTTGGCGCGCACTGTTCACTACAGGCAGGAACAACACCCCCGCTTCGCTTGTGTGGTTATACACATACTTCTTTCTGCACTAGCTAGCTTATCTCCAAGCTTGTAGTCAGGCATACCTCCACTTCCTAAATATGTGGCTTAATAGATGATAGATATACGGAAGTGTATCATGTGCTCTTGATTCTGTGTGATTGTTATCACCTCCAGTCTAAGATGTGCCCCGTCCCACTGCTTTTTTCACACCCCTCTGTTGTGTCGTCTTGAATCATCCACCTTTCTGCACCTCTGGTTTCCATTTCTTTTTCTCCCTCTTATTGCTGTGGCTACTCTTACCCTTTGCCCAATGCTATTCTCACACCCTTTCAACAGTTCGGCGCTGTCTTCATGCCATAACCGTGTGTATCAGAGTCTGGCCAACCTCATCCGTTGGGCGGACCAGGTGATGCTGGATGGCATTGACCTGGAGGACAAGGAAAATGTTGCGTCTGTCACCAGTGTCATCAAAGCAGTGTTGGATGGAGTAAAGGTAGGCCCCTTCGCTCTTGGAGGAAATTAAGATAGTGTTCTCTCCGTCCTTCTCTGGCACCTCTAAAGCTGTTGTCTTTCTACTAACAGGAACTGGTAAAGTTGACCATAGAGAAACAGGAGCAGCCTTCACCCACCACCCCGAACAAACCTGCACCACCTGCTATTACCACAGCAGAGAGGTGAGTGCTCTCCAGAATACAAACGTACTCATTCATACACACTGAGTAGTTCATTCACTCAGACAGCTTTTATCTGTGTAGCAGCGTGTCATCGGAGATGCCCTTGATAGATCGGGAGCAGGAGGTCTCGAATAAGACAGCTCCGGCAGCTACCCCTGCAGAGGCTGCCTCTGACATACCAGATGAGGACGTAGCCCCTCCCAAACCTCCGCTTCCTGAGGCCAAAATGGCAGAGCTCAGGTGAGGACAAAACACACAAACACACACACACACTACAACTGCTGTGGTGATATTCTGCATCCTCTCTATCTAGAGATTCTTTTTTTTTTTTTTTCGCAGTTAATGGATGCAACTGTGAAAATTCTGGTCTTGGTTTGGTCAAAGGGAAAGTTAATAGTTGGCTGAAACATGAACATAAACTGTTACTGAAGTAACTAACCCGGTACGTCATGTAGCTCTATTTATTCTAGAGTCAAGGTTGAGATTCTTCCTCATTTCAAGTTTGGGCTGTGCGATAAGACCAAATTCTCATATCCCAATCTCGGTTATTTCATATCAAGGTAACAATATCTATCACAATATAGCACATTTTCTGTCAAGACAATTAATGAATGATTTAAATGAATTAATGTCATACATAGATATTTACTCATATTGAATTAAGCGTGTATAAAATATATATAATATAAAAAGGTACAGTTTGACATGATTCTTGCATAGGTGGTAAAATATGCTAGAGGTGTTTGAGACTGTTACGTGGACCACTCTGTTTTTGTTGCTCTGTGTCAAGCTTTTCATATCCAAAATAACATCCATATGACAGAAGTCTTCATTTTGTCTTGGCTGGTCGGAGTACTTCCCCTGATGGGAATTACCCCATTCTGTGTCTCATTCACTGTCCTCCATGTTTGTTTGTGTTTCCGTCATTCAGATATTCTGTCTGCAACTGCGTGCCATGTGTAACAACACAAAGTGTCATCCAAATGATGACAAATACCGCCACAAAGAGTGGGATTTGTAACACAACGAAACAACAGAGCACACCACTAAATGATGGACATTTCTCTTTCGTCACATGATATGCATCGTCATATCGCACAGTCCTGGTTCAGGGTTTTTCTTTTTATTTCGTTTTGTCTCCATCCAAAGAGGGAAAAAAAGACCACAGAAACGTTGTGGCCGTTTGCATTGTAATCATAAAAGCAGAAGTGACCATTCTTCATTCCAGGTTAACTTATCTTTAAACATCTGTGAAACATGTTTCACAGATATCAAATGAGGAATAAAAAGGGCTTTTAGGATGTGGGTATGTACGGGGGATTTCTGTCTTTTTATTTTCAGTGATCTGGATCATTTTGAATTTTTAAACCAAAAGCATTTTGGTGTGAAGCGTTTGTAGTTTTATAGTCCTTTCCGATGTGATCCAGCTGCAGAACCGTCACTCCAAATTCCAAATTCTTCACAATCCTTCAACTTTCACGCTTTAGGTTTAAATACAGTGCACTTTGGTTTGTTTGTTGCTCTGTCTCTTCATGCCTCACTCTTTCTGCTGTCTCTCTCAATTTGTTTCATCTTTGGTTTCCCTTTGGATTCTGGGAACAGAGCACAGTTGAGTGCTGACGCTGGCCAAAGGAGACCCTCTCAGAAGGAGAAGTATGTTAGCCCATAGGATCATCTGTCCTCATTGTAACATCCCACCCTAGACCCCCATAAAGCTTCTGGATTGGATGAAAGTGTTTTCGACCTGCATGGTTGCATTATCCCAAAGTTTGTGTCGTCCTGGGCGTCCCCTGAAGAATTCATCATCCAATCAGAAGACGGTCCAGTGCATGAGAGTGTGTGACTGACCTATGCCGTGTCTTTTTCGCTGGCCTCCATATCATGGTGCCTTTTTGTTTCCGCTCTCCGTCCCCATTTTGACCTGGTATTAACTCACTGAGAATTTAGGATTGACAAGCAGGACAGCTTCAATGTCATCGCTGAGAGAGAGAATAACGTGAAACACCCTCACTTTCATCTCACTACCCCACAGGCGGGATGATAATGTGTGTGTTCATGTATTCATACATGGGTTTGTGTGTGTGCATACATGTCAGAGACAGCTGTGTTTGCGTGCTTGCACGATCGTCTGTATTGACTTTGCCTCTGGCACACAGTAGAAACATCCGACATTGCTGTTTTTTCACTGTGCTATTTCTGTTTATCTGTCAATAGCCCTCCACCTGCCCTTCCACCAAAGAAGCGTCAGTCAGCCCCTTCGCCTACACGGGTCGCAGTGGTGGCCCCAATGAGCCGTGGCTCCAGTCTGCCCTGCAGTGTCCACAGACAGGTGAGGGACTATGGTCCATTGTGGGGTAACTTCGCCGGCAGTTTGGCGCACATCAACTTCATGTACAGGAAATAAATCAGTAATCAAGAAAAATAAACTTTCTTTCTTTGTCTGTGCAGCAGCAGGACTATGAGCAAGAGTTCCTTCAGAGGCGTTTCTCTGGCGGGAGCCAGTCCTATGGCGGTGACTCTCCACGACTGTCTCCGTGCAGCAGCATGGGGAAACTCAGCAAGTCTGATGAGCAGCTCTCCTCCATGGAGCAGGATAGCGGTCAGTGTTCCCGTAACACCAGCTGTGAGACGCTTGGTAAGACCACAGACAATCAGATGGTTGGGGTTCTATAGCATTTAATCAAATCTGAATCTATCATCAGATCCTCTTGTTTAATCCAAATCCTTTTGAATTTGATATGGCAAGGCTTTCATAATTGTTTTATTAATTAAAGTTATGGAAGACCAATTTCAAAGATTCAGCATAGTTCTGTAATCAGTGTTTGTTGGCTACATCCTTTACTTGTGTTCCATTTATTGCTCACATTAAACATGGTGTTAAGCAGCATGGAATATAAAATGTTGATTACAAGTACTAAATATCCAGATGCATAACCATTTAAGTTTAAGATATTTAAAGGTATGCATTAACAGACTCTCCTGCATTTGACACGATCAAATGACAATTTCTCTGGAATCATTCTGTGCTGTTCTGGTTGAACTACAGAAACACACAGTCCATTTGCGGTCATAGAGTGGCGTAATGTAGTGATGTTCCTTTTCACTCACAAACCACACACACCGAGACACCGGCCGGGAAAGATCACATTAACCAGACTGCACCCAAAAGTTTCCGTATACTGTAACCATAACGGGATTAGAATCAGTAAACTCCAGCTAATGAAGTCAACCACTGGTGTCATTTTAAAGGTGGTATTCCAAGTTGGTTATTGATGTGAATCCTGCCTATGTTACCTAAATGTTTTCCGCACTGGTCTTTGCTACTGAAGAACACATATGGGACATAAAGGATTAATAGAAGATTTATTAAGGTTAGAGTTGATCAAATCTGGGTATTTAGCGGCAATGAAACCAGTTATTGGAACCTCACAAACATTTGCTAGTGTGTGTCATTAAAGCTGTTCATCTCATCAAATTGCTTAAGTTCCACTCGAGTTGATGATTCAGTCTGAATGTATGCTGAATCAATGTGTCATTTGAACCTTTTCTTTACCTTTTCAGACAACACAGAGAATTACGACCCGGATTATGACTTCCTCCATCAGGACTTGTCAGTTGGGGACAACCTCCCCCCAATACCGGTGGGAGGGTGCCTGAGCCCCCTGCCTGAGTCTCACAGCGAGTCCTCTTCCCCAGTCCCCGGACAGCATCCCTCACATCCTCGCTTCAGCGCTCCTCCGCCCCAGCAGCAGCCTGAATACTGGACCCCGCAGCCCAATCAAACCAACCCCTTACAGTCCCGCATCAGCGCACCTCCTGCCCTGCCCCAGAAGAAGCGGCGCAGCACCCAGACGCCTCCCTTCCCTGACGCAGGATCCAGGGTGCTGTACGAACGCTACCCCTCCCAATATGACAACTTGTCAGAAGAGGAGCGGCACCCTACACCGCCATTTCCCCTTTTCACGCCCATTTCACCCATGCCCCAGACAAACGGGGGCGTGTTCGTCGCCCAGTACATAGCCAGCGAGAATGCAGATGTCCCCGCCAGCCCACCGCCACTGCCAGAAAAGAAAAGCAGACACAGTAAGTGATGGAAAATAAAGGGATAGGGGGACATGATTAATGAGCGATGAAAGCAAGGAAGAAATCCTTTAAATGGGGCAAAGGAAGGGACAAAGAATCTAATGCGGGGAAGAATAAAGGAAGGGATGAGGTTGATTTAGGATGGGACAGTGGGACGCTGGCGGCACTTGGTAATTAGTTCATTGAAACATAGCTTATGTCAAGGAAACATTACGCTGTGAATAGGCAGGAAGTGAATACCAGGATGTGCTACAATGGGTCCGGCTCCAAGGGCACAGAGGGCAACATTTGGTCATTTCCTGACACACCTGCTACATCACTTCCTGTACAGCTACTGTATTATGTCATTCCATACAGTCACCACTTCCTGTGAGCGCAGACACTTATCACAATGTATGACTATGTGCAAGTATGATTTCACAACTGAATTCCGATCTTACACGTCACGTTCAGTCTAATGATCATGGTTGACTGGTGAATATTAGTTGTAGTTGTAACTTCTGTGGCTCTGAAGGTGTTTTCTCAGTTCTGAGCAAATAAATGACATCATCAGGGTGATGTCATCTTGGGACTAATATGTGGATGTTGACTAAAAGTGCAATTTGTTGTGGTTACTAAAAAAAAATTGCAGGTCTAGCGGATTTCTATATGTTTTATTTGATATTGGATTAGGCCTGATTGAATGGACTGGGCCTTAGTGGAGGTACGTACTCTACCGAGTGCAACTGCAGTATTTAATAGGGATAAAAAGTCAATATATTGCTTCCTTTGCTAGCTAACCTAACCTTAGCCCAAATCAAACAATACATTCTTTATGATCTAATCCATTACCCTCCTGCAGTCCTACAGTACATGCAGTTTGTGGAAGACTACTCCGAGCCGCAGCCCTCCGTCTTCTACCAGATGCCGCAGAGCGAGAGCATCTACGAGCAGCGCAACAAGCGCTTCCAGGAGGTCTACGGCTTCAACGACTCCTTCAGCAGCACTGACTCGGTGCATGAGCCAATGCAGCCTCCAGCGCTGCCCCCAAAGCAAAGGCAACTGGTAAGAGACCTCTGCATGTGCAGTTTGGTACTTTGATACAGAGCATCTTCTCTAAACTGCCACGGTTAAAAGTTAATGTCTCTTGCAAGAAATGGTTTGGTTAACTAATTTGGACTGTGTGAGCAAAGCTGTAATTTAAATTCCTGAAATTGTTCACTTCGTCTTCCTCAAATTTTGACCAAACCTTTGAAGCTGTGTAGCCTTCAGATAGTTAGAATCATGTGATAGAGAGTGTTGTAATGAGCGGCGCATGTGAACAATATAAACGGCCCTCTGCAGTAGAGCTTGGTGCACATCCCGACGTGGGAAAGAATGCAGATTGCATTCTGGGGCTAAGTTCATTTCAGTGATAATCCTCATCAATTTTCTCTCCAGCCTCCTCCAACTTTGTTATCTCTCTCACCTCTTCAGTCCCTCCGCCTAAATCTCTCTTGTCTCCCACACTCGCCGTTTTTGTAACCAAAGCAGACGTGTGTGGTTGTTAGTTGGAGATAAGACCAGCCTTTATCAGCCCCACATCAGATCCAGTCCACTTATCTTAATCTGGGTCGATGTCTGGGTTAATTGAGACAAGAGTCTGACAGCGTCATAGGGGAAAGAGAGGAAGAGACAAGATTGGACAGGCCGTAGCAGGGGAGGGCTCACTGTGATGAGCTGTGTGAGTTTTAAACTTCTAAAGACCCAAAAAAAATTCTTCTCCTTACTGAAGTGTGAGTAGATACAGTATGAGGTCTGACACTATTGTCTGCCAAAGTTACAGCTGTTTTGGTTGTTGTTATTTTGAGTTAGATATTTGTGCATTTCTTTTGTCTTAATGTTCTTCTCACTGGTTTGGAGTGGGAGGGGCTCAGTTAGAAAAATGTGATGTCACTACTTGGATAAACCAATCACAGTTTGGTGCACAGCATTTGAATTAGAATCTGATGACGGTCGATTGATTGTTTGGTTAGCTTGAAGCAAATCAATCCAAGCCATACTCACACAGTCCTGATGAAACAGTTTAGTTTTTTGAGTGTTCCACTAATAATACATTCTACCTAAAGTTGTTCTAGCCTTGATTAGTGTTTGGTGTTAGGATAGAATGCCGACATTCTGGAAGCAAAACGCAGCATAATGGACGTCACGTGTTTCACAAAAGTGTCTGCATTTAATGACGTAAAATATAAGCATCGGGCTGCTGTTCTCCTGTGAGTTAGCTGCTAACAAAAGTTTTTTAAATCCCCAGGCTGTGGGTTGAACATAATAATACGTCATCAAAACGTAAATATACTTGCTTTCCTTTTTAAACAGACATGCACAGGTGGTGCAACATTTGTGCCTTGCACAGGCTGTAAAAAAGGGGCTATAGAAAGCAGCCTCCTGGAATAACCATGTTGGTTTACAGAGAGGGCGACAATTACCTAGTCACAGTGGCCACATTTAGGAAAAATGCAGCAGGTTGAAATGCACTGGAATTTCCCTTTAATAATCACCACTGTAGAGCAGCAAAGCCAGCAAAACATTTGATGTTCTGCTCGATGGTCTGTTGTTTTGCCAAATCGTCTCACATGAGACACACTTGCCTGTTTTTCCCCTCACTAATGCCTGCCATACATATTTGAGGTGACAAATTGATCTGTGGTTGGCCTAAAGCTTTGATGTGAAGAGGACAGTACATCTGTGGACAGTAAACAGATGACACTCCCCTCCAGGGTAAGCCGGATGTACAGTGTCACAGCCTGGTAAAGAAAATAGACTTTGTTGGCCGAGTGGCAGCCTACCCGGGCCACCTCAGAGAGCCTTTCTTCTTTCCCTTTGTCCGCTGGCCTCTCTCTGCCACCACAACTGTGTATTTGGAGCCGTGTGCCCAGCTTTTATTTTTATCATTCTTTTGTCTGAGCGTACTGTCGAGCCACACTCATCTCTGCTCCCGCTGCGAGGCCTAATCTGGCCTCATGTTTTGGACTTGATGAGCTCGTGGCCCAGTGGAATAAGCCTGTTTGCCTCCTCCATAAACCCATGTTCCAGGCTTACACGCTTTGGCGACTTTACACAGCTTTGCGGGAAAAAAAAAAAAAAAAAAGTCATTTCGGCTGCTGCGTGGATAAGGAATTGGGTGAAAAAAAAAAAACAGAGCGGATATAATATTGGCCCGGTTTAGAACGTGTTGTAGTTGGCCTGGTTTCTGTAAAGCGTGACGTTCAAAGAGTTGACTGGAGTGTCACTGTAGAAATAAATGTGTGTAACCTGTGTTCATCTCATGACCTTCTAATAATTAGTGCTTTCTAGGAAGACTTCAGTAAAACTAAAACAATTGAACTCCCGCTTTCACCACTTTGACTTCACTCTGCTGCTGAACTTTGATTAAATCTGCTCTAATTCACTCTTGCTTACTAGTTTAATCAACTGTCCCCTTTCTTTCTTCTCTTTCCTCCCCTAACGCCCTGTTTACCTTCTTTGCCTTCTCATAACCCCCACTTACTCTCACTCACTTTCTTTTCTATCTTTTCTACCTTTCTTTCTTCCCCTTTGTTTCAGGCCTCTCACTCTTCCTCCCCCTCTTCCTCCTCTTCTTCTTCTCTCTCCTGCCACCTCCAGCCGTCTGTCGCGGCCATGGAGGAGGCGGGCTCTGGCCTGGGCCTCAGCATGTCCGTTTCTAACTCCTACCTGATTGGT
>OMLP01029549.1:55357-67727 GCA_900302685.1 Spondyliosoma cantharus
GTGCATTTGTGGGTGTATTTTAGGCATGTTTGGGCTGTGGTGTGTGTAACTGTAAGTGAGAGAGCGAGTGGACGTGTGTGAGATTGCGTTTGTAGTTTTCCCATTTGGTGCAGTTACCGTGTGTGTGAGTTCTACCCCTCTGGTGTCTTTCTGTTGTGGGTTACTGAGGAAAAGCTGCATTTTACCATCACCTTCAACCCTGATCTCAGTCCAGGGATAACATCCTTTTGTACACGTAGAGATACAGACATTTGTGCAAAGCATCCATCCATCCTCTCCTCAACCAGAAGTGGAGCATGCACTGTTGGTTCAATCCCATCTCATCAGTAGCCAGCCTTCTGTCACTGCATGGGACCACTCACCAATGATGTCCATGTAACCTACAGTACAGATGTTGATTATTGCTTTTCTCCGCATTGATTAGGAAACAATCACAGCTGATGATGTACTTCAAGACCCCACCCCTCAGATGCCATCCACCAACAGCAAAGAGGCTTTGGACAAGGAAAGGTACGGGTCGTAAAGATCACATCCTGTTAGTTACACTATCATAGATAAATTGTTTACAGTATTTATACATGTTAAACATGTGACCATTATCTGACCAGAGCATGCGTATTCATAGATGTGGCATCTCTGTTTGTATAACTTAGTATGACATAGAACGTAAGCTCAGAACGTCACGTAGATGTGACGTCGAAAAGTTAAAGGGTAAATTCACCCAAAAAAGAAAGTTCAGTCATTATCTGCTCATCCTCCCAAGAAAACATCAAATCTGTCAAGCTCAAATCAACATGTTTGATGTATTTGCTTGAAAACATGACTTAAACAATTGACTTGACAATGTGGGTTCTGTCAGCTCTACTATACGGTATGGCTTTGGGAGGCAGCTGCGGTCACCACGGTCTTAGAAAGTGCTGAGTGTTTCTGTGCTGATGACATTTGTGTGTTTGCTTCAGGAGGCAGAAGTCGACGGAGTCGGCTGGCAGCGACGAGGAAGACGTGGACGAGCTCTCCCTCATAGACCACAAGGAGATTATGAGCAGAATAACACTAAAACAAGAAGTAAGTCGGCGGCGTCCATCATTGATACCATGCCCTGTTTTTAGGAATCTGCTGTGACAGAACCGTGCAGCTCCAGCATACAAAGCACATTTTATCCTGTTAGTGCGACGCAGGCTAAAGGTCACTGTGAGTCACTCAGATGTGAAATCAGATCCCGAGAGCCACCACCGATAGCCGCTGCTGCCCTCTGGAGTTGAGTCGGCGGAACTGCGCGGCTGAAATTGAGAAACCGCCCTCCTCCCACGCCTCCTCCTCCTCCTTTGTCCTGTGTGGTGCAGTCTGATAGACAGATGTGTGAAAATGCTGCTCGCCACTCTGCAAGGTTAGGGGCAACGTGACAGCAATGATTTACAAAAGCAGATAGGGAGGGATCAGATATAGGCGGCAGGAAGATTCACAGTCTGTGATGACATTTAGAGCTGTTACAGAAGACATATTGCAGTGGTGGGGCTTTTATCACACACAAGTCTGACTTTTTCTTCGTCATCAGAGGAGCTGGTGCAGGACAGGGAGCGGTGGGGGCCTTTCAGAGAGGAAAAAAAAACAGGCAGATGAAGGGAAGGTGCTAGCTACATTTTGGGCTAGACTGCATCACTCCACATCAACTCTGACCACTCTTTTCCTCTCTCTCTTGCCTCCGATCTCATCCGTCTCTCTCCATCTTTCTGTCTGGCACTCTTAATTCTTCGCATCTCGCTCACTGTCCTTATTTTTCCCCAGAATGATGACGGCCCAGACGTTCGTGCTGGATCAGGAGATATTCTATTAGTCCACGCTACAGAAACAGACCGCAAAGGTACAGTACAGACCACGTTAAGACTCGTGCTCACCCTGTGTGTTTGTGTGTCACTGGGCTTCAGGGTCACTGGAGCAGCTTTGTTTTGCTCGTTTGACAGACCTGCATTCATTGTCTATTCAAAGACAGATTTATTTTTTATTTGTAAAGCCTGATTCTTGAGTTCGACTGACGCCTCATTACTTTTGCTAATCTGCTCGTCTGAGGAGCGTTTGAGACGGCCTCGGTCTCTGTAATGTGCCGGTTCGGGTTTGCAGCCTCCACGTTTGATGATGCGCTTTCAGCTTTAGTAAGTTAATTGGGAACTTTGGCTGCACTTCAACTGAAATATGCTGCTTTTTCCCCTCTGTTATTTGCTCGACAGATCTTGTTTTGTACTGTGAAGCCTTTCTGACAACATATAGGACTTTTATAACCCCCGAGGACCTCATTAAGAAGCTACACTACAGATATCCTTTTTCAAATTGCTCAACGCGTCACTCTGAACTTAATCATTGTTTTCTTGGCAGAAGGCTGTTTTTCTTGGTTGCCTGGTGATGTTTGTTTTTTTAGAATCCCTATTTACCAAGGAAAGACGTCTTTATCTTGATTGCTCTCAAAGATAAATAATCAAAAGAGTGAGACTTCCAGAGCATCCCTAATACTCTGTTGATTGTTACTGTAGTAAATTACTATGAAATGTTGGGAGTGTTTGTGTTTGTGGGCCAGGTATCTTTGAACTTTAACCCTGAGATTTTTCCTGTAATCATCTAAAAGCTGGCTCTCCACACGTACAGAATTGTTTTGTTGTCCTTGACCACGAAGCACATACACCAGGTTCTGCCACAGTCCGGACACCTTCAAGAAGCGAGTCAGCAAGAACACGTTCTTTGTGTTGGTTCGTGTGGTTGATGAGCTGTGGTGAGTAGCATGGAACTTATTGATAAAATCATGATGTTGAAACATAACAAAAAAGTCACTCATGTTTGTCTTATTATCTTGCTCACAGTGAACTGGAGCCTTAAATTATGTTTATTTGTACACAATCATCCTAAGAGCTTTATTGTTATTCTGCTGACGGCTATAAACACAAAAGACGTCCCGATTTCCGTGAGAGCGTCCGGAGAGCTCTCTTTGTTCCAAATTCTCCCTTTAATTCACGTTTTATCACAACAACTACTTAAATTGCTGTATGCCTCCTCGCTTCCTCTGTCTTCCAGCTTGGTGGAGCTGACGGAGGACATCTTGAAACAGCTGATGGACCTGGTGTTCACACTGGTGTGCAATGGCGAGCTCAGCCTCGCCCGCGTGCTCCGCAAGAACATCCTGGATAAGGTGGAGCAGAAGAAGCTGCTGCGCTACACTAACTCTCTCAAGCCACTCGCTGCCCGAGGGGTCTCTGCAAGGTACTGTTGGGGTCCAGGGTCAGCTTCCTCTGATACCTTTGAGGATAACAGACAGTGTTTTGTTTGACATTTGATAATGTTTCAACTGAATCCCATATTGAAATACACTCAACAAGTTTTCTCCACGTGCTTTATTCCCTGAACCATGTTTAGCTATGTTGCCTTCATCAGGGTGATGCCTGAGGTTGTTTCCGGTTTCCGTACATACCTTTGATCATGGTCATGTGACATTGCAGTATTCAAAACAACATTACCATCAACAATTCAAATACTTAAAAACAATACATACTTCAATATATTCTTCAAGTGGATTCAGAAATGATAAAAATGAGCATAAATACAACAAATGTTATGGGCCGTCTGAGATGAAAGCTGACAATTGTGAGAAAAGAAATGGTAAAAATCTTTCATCTTCATCTCAAAATGGTGGTCCGAGATCTCACTCTACCAACAGCAGAATTACTCGGGCCTTTGACTACCTAAAATAATGTGCAACACAGTGTCAGAAATCAGGCCATGACAGGAAATGGTCAGAATACCCTGGCCAGTGCAGCATGTTTGAATAAAGAAATGGAAAACAGGAGAGAAATAAGCTTTTTGTCAAAAATCCAAATGACTTCTGGATGTTAAAAGTTTTCCAGCCACTCCCAATGATCACCACTGTATTTTGCTGGTGAGTGAAGCAAATCTACAAAAGCTACTAAAGCCACTTGCATGAAAATATTTTAAGCCCTGCCTGCATGAACAGATCAGATGGATAACCTGAGGTGATAAAAAGCCTCTGCTCTCTGTACGTAATCTGGCATTCCTCACATTGATATCATGAAATCTGTAACCAAGTTTGCGAACAAGATTTTATCAGACACATCTGGCAGAGGGTGACGTGCAATAAACTCACGCAGTTGTTATTTTTTTACCTACTAAGCAGCAAAACGTAAGTACTCATTCAACCAATCTTTCTGTAGGAGGGGGATAACTTAATATTCATGCATCACAAATGTATTTTTTTCAAAAGAACGGGTCATCACTGATCACGATGTTGGCTGATCAATCCCCACACCCTCCTGTCCGCATGTTGAAATGTCCTTGGCAAGACACAAAACTCCAGGTTGCACAACTGTATGAATAGGGAGGGTTGCGTCATGAAAGGCATCCAGCATAAAAAAAATTCTATCTCAAATCAAATATGCCGATCATGAAATCTGATTTCCCTGCTGGGTCGGGCGGGGCCAAATGTGCCAGCGGGAAGGGAAGAGATGATCTGCTGTGCCGACCCAAATTTGTTAGAAATGCAGAAAAACAATTAGATTCACACTCTGAGATTAACTTCCTGTCGAGACGTTAAGCTGCACCACACAGATAGACAGACACAGACCGGACTGAGAGAGTCCTTTCTATCCATCAGTCCTGTGGATACATCTAATGTAATGTAATAAAATACATTTAAGGTGAAGACTTAATACTTTGTGTGTCCTCTCAGGCCTGGAACTCTCCATGACTTCCGCAGTCATGAGATCGCCGATCAGCTCACTCTCCTCGATGCTGAGCTTTTCTATAAAATCGAGGTACAGTTGCTTCTTTGTGTTAATCCTCCCCAGTGTTTACGGACATTTAATTGTGTTTGGACACTGAGCTCCAGCCCAATCATTTCCTCTTCCTGTTTTCCCTTCAGATTCCCGAGGTACTGCTTTGGGCCAAGGAGCAGAATGAGGAGAAGAGTCCGAACCTGACTCAGTTCACAGAGCACTTTAACAACATGAGCTATTGGTAAGACCCCAAACCACAAGCTTCATGGCCTCAATTGGTATTCCTGGCTTCCCTCTTACGCCATCTTGCCCACATAAATGTTGACACCACCACACGGTTTGTTCCTCTTTATCCCGCAGGGTCCGCTCTCTGATAATCCAGCAGGAGAAAGCCCAAGACAGAGAGAAGCTGCTTCTCAAGTTTATAAAGATAATGAAGGTTTGTCCACATTAGACTCAAATATCCTAACTGTCGTGTCATTTCATTGTTGTTTTACACATTTATACACGTTTCTTCTTGCAGCACTTAAGAAAGTTGAATAATTTCAACTCCTACTTGGCAATACTGTCCGCCCTGGACTCTGCCCCCATCAGGAGACTGGAGTGGCAGAAGCAGACCTCAGAGGTGAGAGGATTTTTAGGGTGTCGCCAAGATCTCCATCCCAGAATCTACACATCTGTTTGTATTGATCACAGAGAGGCATCATGATTATGTTCTGACACTTTCCTCTCATGTTATTCTATCCGCTCATCCATCTCTCAGGGATTGGAGGAATATTGCACGTTGATCGACAGCTCCTCCTCCTTCAGAGCATACAGAGCTGCTCTGGCTGAAGTGGAGCCTCCATGCATCCCGTACCTGTAAGTAAACCAGTGTATATGCACATGTCTGCCCTCAACTTAAACAAGAACTTTACCGATTTTCTCTGTTTTCTCTGGTCATGTAGCAATTATTTCAACAATATTTCCGTCTTTCTACTGCACACACAGCCCGGTTTTATTGCAAGGGCCTCGTTTCCAGTGGTGAAGTACTCCTCTAACACGACTCTTCCTTCTTCCAGGGGTCTCATTCTCCAGGACTTGACCTTCGTCCACCTCGGGAACCCCGACCTCATTGACGGGAAGGTCAACTTCTCCAAACGCTGGCAGCAGTTCAACATCCTGGACAGCATGCGGCGCTTCCAGCAAGTGTAAGTCCGCTTACAGTATGATGAAAGGATGCACACAATGCTGATGTATTATTAGAGAGCTTTGTGGACATCCATCACAGTAATAAATGTCATCATTTGTTTGCCACTGGCAGGAAATGCAATGTACGCCTTTCATTACGTTTTAATATTATAAAGCGTCAGTGCCATCGCCACACAGGCTGTTTATCCCTTCTCGCTGGGCGAATGACTGCATTAATCAAACTTCGACCTCCTCTCATCGCAGGCATTATGAGCTGAAGCGCAACGAAGACATCGTCTCATTCTTCAACGACTTCAGTGACCACCTGGCGGAGGAGGCGCTGTGGGAGCTGTCGCTGAAGATCAAGCCCAGGAACATCACCAGGCGCAAGACGGACCGCGAGGAGAAGACCTAGGGCCCGTGGGCCTTTTTCCAAGACTGACCTCCAACTGTGCTTCATGACACTAACTCCACTTTACTACAGACTGAGAGAAAAGACGAATGGAAGCTATCCGCTGGAGCTAATGGGAGACTCATTGTGGGGGATTGCCGAACAAACTACAGACGACTGAAGCGTGGCCGAGGTTTACAAAAAGCTCCGCGGCTCTGGGAGATTATAATTGGGATTACTGCGGCTCTGGCGTTTAGACGTGGGGGGAAGAGATTCAGTGACTACGGTGAAACTGGGAGGAAGCCTGGTGCCAAGGAGGAGTGACGAGTCACACAGAGCGGACAGGGAGACGCTACGGAAATAACCAAAGTCTGCTCCCTGGGCTCTCTGTTTTAGAGTGGAGCTTTTGCGTGTGTGTGTGAGATTGAGCTGAATGGTCCATTACTCCTCGAGTCGCTCCTTCCTCTTCCTTTATGTATGTGCCATTTGTTGGTCATCTTCTGCAACCCATCTCCTCGACTCGCCCCCCCCCCTCCCCCGAACAGCAGAACCTCCAGAGCCGCCTGCCCTGAACTGTGACGTCAAGACGCAGGCCGGCCTACCTGAGAGTCTGCTGCAGAGGGGGGGGGGAGGCTGTGAGGGGATCTGAACTTGAAGAGGGGATGACCGTTAGAGACTGAGTTTGTTTTGAGACATTTTGTGTAAGAATCATGTATGGTTATGAAATGTATTATATACAGTGCTCCTTTTGTTCTTGAAAAGGATGTTTATGCTTATGAGAAGAGCTTAGCTTCTCCCAAAGTGCCATACGTATGTGCACTAAAAAAAGCAAAGCAAAAACACAAAAAGATAAAATTACTAAAGATGCTGTGATCTATGTATGTCATACTGAATCATCGTGTGCCGTGTTCAGGTGTAGAGAACCATCAGGCAGTTCACAATCACATCCCAGTCCCATGTCGGAGTGTGAACGAGTGTTTGCGTGCGACTGAAGTCCTCGGCGACTTGTGTGTTTGTCATTCCAAAATGTGCTGTAGTAAAATCATTTTCGATCCCTTTTCGGGATAATGGTCAAAACCAACACATCACACTGTGCTATCAAACTCCAATAAAACAAACAGCTCTGTTTCTATACACGCTCTCAGAAGTTTCATTTTCATTTCAAGTAACATTTCATAGAATTTCCATTTATTGTTGTACAGAATGGTCAGTGGAAAAATGAACTTAAAAAATTAAGGCATGTATTGAACTGTAAATCAAAGAGGAAGCACTCGATACCAAGTCAAGGTGTGGCATTACTTAAAGGATGAGTTCACACAAACATTTTAATTCAATCAATGTCTTCTACTCACCCTTGTGCGGGTGGAAGGTCGGGTGAAGTTTCATAATCCACAAAATATTCACAGCAAAACAGCGTTAAAGCATTCTCCGTTGTCGGGGACTTGTTTTAAAACGTTATACAACCGCAAGATAAATAAATAAATAACTTGCCTCCATACAACTGTGATCAAAGACTCTGGAAGCTTCGAAATCCCAAACTGATGTGAAAAGACTTTATTTACACCCTCGACACAAGGTCGAGCTTGTGCACCCACTTCAAACGGGCTGCGAGCTTTAAGCTTAGCAGCTCAAGTGATGATGTTGGCTTTAAAAAGGTAGTAAATAAAGATATATTAAAAGGCCTGTATAGAGCCATTTTATGTCAAATATTTTTTGTTTTGGTTATTTTTACATTGTAAAACAAGTACTTCAGTTGTTAAGGAGAATGCACGGCAAACACTGTTTTGCTCTGAAGGTCCAGAAATGTTTTGTGAGCTACAAACACTCCGCTGGCATGTGGGTGAGTAGATGGTGACTGAATTTTCTCGGGTGTACTTAGCACACCGCCATCTGTGAACTAAATAAATGAAAACACAAAAGAAACGCAGCAGAAAAGCGACACCAAATAAGAATTAAAATAATTTAAATGGAATAATCCAAAAATAAAGCCATAAAAAGCGGATATAAATATAGGTCAGAGTGCAAAGGCTCGACTAAAATTAAACATTCAAATACTCCATAATCCTCCATTTCAGTAACAGGTCATCTAACCACAGTCAACACTGAAAAAAAAATCAAACAGTATCATGGAAGACCTACAAGTGAAAAGACTGTTATAGTATTTATATATGCGTGTTAGTTTTATGATCCAGTAATTACGGTAAAAGATGAAGCGGTCACAGCATTGAATGCGTGCACCACTGTGGGATTGTGGATTATCTTTTTAAAAAAAAATGCCTGCAGCGGCTGAGATTGGCCTCGCAAGTTGCCGACCCATCCAGCACAATTCAGTAGCAACGATCTGAAAATCTCAAAGCTCATATCATACAGTCCGGACACATCCGTCCACCCGCTCAAGTCCTCAGTGAGGCCGACAACTGGGCTCCAGCAGCACCCTCTTCCCTGGAGGATTAGCGGCTCCGTTCTGCATGTCGCTCTGCTCGGCGATGGCCCGCTTTAAGGTCCGCCCGTTAATGGACCCGCGCTGCCATTTGCAGATGTCACCGTTCAGTATGTCTTGGATGTGCTGCACGATGAGGTTGATGGCCACTGTTGAGAGACGTGTGATTTTGTAAAGAATTCATGCTGAACAAACAGGCAGAGAAGCATTTTTTATCATAGAGAACACTTACCCATATTGTCAACTCCCCTTGGAATGATGACATCTACATACTTCTTTGTCTGCGAGAGAAAATAAATGTCTTTAGATATAAGGGTTGGGGGGGAAGGCACACAATAGGGCTGTTCAATTAATCGATTAGTCGTTTGATCTATTAAGTGTCTGTTTCCCAAAGCTGAAGATGATGCCCTCTAACGTCTCGTTTCTGTCGACAACTCAAAGATACTCAAGTAACTGTCATAGAGGAGTAAAGAAACCAGGAAATAGCCCCTGGAATCTGAAGCTGAACGGATTCATCAATTATCAAAAGTAGATTATTTCAATTGTCGACCGTCATACTTACAGGCAAACAGAACTCTTCAAAAGCAGGCTTGACGAATGTTGTGTACTGAGTGAGAATCTGTTCCAGGTCCCTCCCTCTGCTCATGTCTCGCAGAACTACAAATAAAATCAGGCGTTTTAATATGCTGTGGCAACAAATAGAACATTGCACATGAGGGAGACATCGATACCTCTGCGAGACAGTCTGACGTCTGAATCCGTGTCCACAAAAAGCTTCATGTGAAACATATCCCGCACTTTCTGCGGGTAGAAGACCAGGATCCCCTCAAAGAGGACAACATCTGCTGGGTAAACTGTGATCCTCTCTTCCAACCTGGAGACACAACCACGGTTTGTCATGCGGAGGAGAATTATTAGATCTGTGAAAAACTGGCGAAAGACGTGAAATTCTTCCCTCATACCTGGAATGAGTGACGAAGTCGTACGTCGGCACTTCAACCACCCGTCCCTCCACGATGTCCTTCAAGGTTTTGTACATTAGCTCATTGTCAAATGCCTCTGCGAGATATTAAAGAGAGTCGGAAGAGTAGATGTTAGCGTTGAGACCCTTAACTGCAGAATTTGAAAAGGAGGATTGCAGGTTCCTACCTAAAACTGTGTGACAGTTTGACTACATGCCCCAAACCGTGCGTAGAACTATTTATTTATAGTTTATTATGAATTAACAAATGAATAATGAATCAATACCAAAAATTGGTATTTCAATGTTTTTCTTATACACATCATCTAAACCTCATCAACCTATATTATTATCAGAAGTATTTTAACATTCCCAGGGACACAGTAATTTGGTACACAATGACACAATGTTGAGTTTAAACACTGATGGGTCTTTCAGAGGAAGATAGTCCAGTCCAACAAAACAGCCCAGTGTTGTTTTTGCTGCTGATTTCATGACCTCATATTCCAGGTGACATGTAATTATTTATTTTTTTAAATCCAGTAACAGAATAACCTCTGAGGACATGGACACAATAACACTATAAAAGCATCCAAAACAAGAATAAATCGATATTAGGGTTAGGGATGTAGTCAAGTGGGAAAAGTGTAGTATTGTTGTAAGATTACAAACACACCAATGCACAAGGACTCGAGGAGGAGGGGGAGGAGGAAACACACCACTGTGGCCTTACCTGGGTGATCGAAGTTGTACTGGCCCTTCAGAGCCTTCGCCTTCTGGTCCGGGGTCAGGACCCTGTAGAAGCTGTCCTGGCTCACAATAGCCACCTTCCTCTGGCGGTGGTCCACCTTGTTCTGGCCCAGGAGCTCCATGATCTTGGCGCAAACTGTTGACTGTGGCAGAAAAAAAAAAACGTCTTTCACTCAACTGTTGTTATTTATGACCCGTCACACTACAGTTTCTGTAACTTTGTGGGAACAAATGCCGTCAAGTTTGACGTGAGGTGTGTTATCAGTGACCTTCTCAGTGTAATGTTTATCAGCTGACTCTCCGCTGGCACTGCGAGGGAATCGAGACATTTATTACAGCGGCTAGTTAGCAGCATGCGGCGCTAAAAGGTCACACAGAAGTCTTGCTAACAGGCCACACATGTAATGACTGAATGTTCTCGTGTGTTAATGGGTAATAACAAGAAAATATTATCTAACTGACCAAGGGGGGCGTGACAGCCCGCTTTGACAGTTCGATTAGTGCTAACGTTAGCACTGCTAGCTACACGGGATGCTAATTTCCGTGATCCGAAGATCCCCCGGCTGAAAATGGACTGACCTTGCCGCTGGCGGTTCCTCCGCTGACCCCTATGAGGAAAGGACGATGCCGGGGCCTCTCTGCCTCGTCTAGGGCTCCGACAGCATCCATTGCAGGTCCTTCAGTTGAGGAAGACTGCTGAAATCTAGATAACCCGGCTGCGTGCTAGCTATCTATTGCAATAACAACGCGCAGTTCTCGCGAGAGCTTGCGGTCTTTCAGTACAAATATCAACACAGGCGGGATTGGAGCGGATTGCATTCAACATTTATATGTAATAACATAAATCACTCGTTATACATATTTTGAGCCGAACTGCATTCGATATTTAGATAAAACATAATAAATTACTACCTTCACACATTATCGGCACAATTTAGTGTTGACATTTGGTTGTAGTTATACACTTTTTAAAGCAATACTTGTCTTTTACTCATTAATATGCAATCACACTTATTATCGATGAATTTGTGTTTATTATTAAATTAAATATACACATCTTGATATAAATATACACAGTACAAACACAGTATTATTGTTTTTCTGGGTCACTGTCCGATTTCTCTGTATCTTCAGCACGTTGTGACTTGTCTTTCCTGGATTCATCCAAAACAATCTCCAGAGCAGCTCTTCCTTCCACCCTCCTCACAGTCTCTCCTTTGGCAGCAAGGATTTCCTCAATGTTTCTGAAGTGTAGAAAAAAAAACACACAGCATATGAATCACTCAGAAATATACTGTGCATGCAGTTATTGCTAAATGAAAGATGCCTGATTCTAAACAGCTTATTCTCTTTGATGTGCTGTTTGTTCACATCACTAGTGTGATGCATCCTTTGGCCAAACAAGAATTTGGCATCTTTTTCACCTTGTGCCTCCCAATTAAGTGCAGTGTGAGCATTATACGTAGAATTACATAAAACTGACTCACCCAATAACTCATCCTTATTATAGACACATTGCTACAAGCGCACATGTCTGTGAATAAGTTACAAAAAGTTGTAGGCCACAAATGTCTGCACTCTTGAGCCAATTCAAAAGCAGTCGCCATTACATCATCTGTCCACCAGAGTGCACTACCAAGTTTAGAATTGTCTTTAGAATGTTTAGAATGTCTTAAGAATTAATTACTGGTGAGACGCAGATAATGATTATATGAAGTAAAGATCCAGAATTTGACAATTTCTCCCTAACAAACATCTGGAAACTAAGATTTATAATGAATAAGATTTAACATTATGTTCCTCCATCATGGATGTGCTCTGTAAACTTATAATACCTGTTGTGCAGTGAAAATATTCTTGATAATTTACTTTTGAACAGCTTCTCT
>OMLP01029549.1:67747-98729 GCA_900302685.1 Spondyliosoma cantharus
TTCGCTTCTTCTTCTTCTTTTTTTTTTTTACGATCTATTTGTTTTATGACATTCTGTTTTACTCTCTTTGTGTTTCCTGTTTCGTTTCTATGGCTTGTACCTCGTTTTATTCACTCGATGTTTTATTTGGATCTGTAAATAAAGCTTATTATTATTATTACACAACATTTTTTAACCTCAAATACTAACAAAACAAATACCTAATACTACCTTATTGTTTGTCTGATTTACACAAAACAAATCATACTCAACTGATTTTATGTAGCACACTTATTTTGACTGCTGGTTTTGTGGTGTGTGGTTTGGATGTCGTTATGAATAGATAACACACTCTGATTTATGTTCAGAAACACCACTAACCTCTTCCCTTCTAAATCCGAGAACCAGCCGAGGTTATCAGCGATGATGTGGTGATTCTTACACCCTGGACACGTCACTATCACAACTCCCTTATGATACGCCTGCTTGGAAATCATCTGCTTGGACCTGTTAGAGCAAACCTGCACAGATGATACAAACAACACGTCAGATATACGACGTTGTAACACCAGATATAATATGTACAAACTCAGGTGTACCTTGCAGGTGTAAACGAGTTGATAATGTTTTGACTCGATCTTTCCAACAGCTCCACCTCTGAAGTTCAGTGAAGTTGAGAATGCTCTATAACTACTGAGGCGAGCTTCACATCTGTCAGCAGGTGACACAATATGAGAACTGCGCTGGTCCTGGGCGGAGAGGAGACCCGTCCTGGCTCCGGTGGTCGTTGGGCGACAGGTCAACACAGCACTGTGATAACACCGAGACAACCGGAGGACCGTCGGCATCGTCCACGTAGAATCCGGTGAACGCAAAATAACACAACACGTACGTAAAACAGACATGGCAGCTGATGTTTAGGTATCTAAGAACATAAACGTTACAGGCGATTTCATCACATGGAAAGAGTGGAGACGTTCGGTTTGGTTTGTCGCGGTCTGATGACATCACACGTGTCGGTAGTTTCAAAATAAACGTTATTAACCCTTTGTTGGCAGGTGTCATTTCAAGTTGTTTGCATAAAAGTAGCGTCATTCCGAACAGGAACAAAAGAAAGAATTTGTTACTTGGGCAATACTTGGATAAGTGGAGATATTGTGTTAAAATATTACTTTAGTAAAAGTGAATTACCTATACAAATAATACTCTAGTAAAAGTGATAAGTACAGTGGCCCTGACAGTTGAAACAAAGCATCTCAACAACAGCAATGAAATGTTGTTATGTTTGGTAATATCTTATCTCATCTGTTTTGTGGAATGTCGTTTTGTTTTTCTGAAATTGTATTGTGTTTTACGAAATGGCCTGGTTTTGTTTAATGTTGTGTTTTCCAAAATCTTGTTGTGTTTTGTGAAATTCTTTTGTGTTTTGCCACCATACTTAAATGATCAAAAGTTAAAGTTATATATTTATACATGTATCTATAGACACTATGGGTTTAGTGATTATCGGATGCAATATTCAGCAATTTTCTGATTATTGGAGTCTGTATTTTTTGTCCAGTTGCCGATAAAATGAATTGATTTGAAGTGGATCTACTTTGATACAATCTGCAAAGAAACTAGTAACTAAATAATCATCATATAAAAGTGGTCGGGTAAAATGTAGTGAAATAGAAGGTTAAAGAAGCAGAAAATGGAAATAAAGTACAACTTAGTACAATACTTAAGTAAGCATCCTCATGTGGAATAGTCATTTCTTTGAACACGACAACCTGAAGTTGACATACAGATTTTAATATCACCTCTCAGATTTAGATTTTCTTTCCAATCTCACAAATATTTCTGGGAATGCAAGTGCAACACAGATCAGGGCCAAAATCCTGCTGCAGGCCTGTATTAATGTTATTATTGCACTGAGTTGTGCAGACTGTTTTTATCACCTCATCGTTTGCCAACGAGGGAGACAGAGAAGTACAAATTCTGCCGTTGTCCCACTTGGCGAAGGCCTCGTCTGCTGCAGGAGTGTACAGCTGAGCTGAATGACAATCAGCACAAATGACAAATTTATTGAGCTTTTTGAGATTGAAGGGTTTGTTTCTCCATCCTGCTTGGAGACGTGATGGGAGCTTGTTTAGGGGAACTGCAGTCAGTCTGAAACTGAGAGCTGGGATGCTTCCCAGTGCTGACACACTGTCTCTGTGGTGAGGCTACGTGTGTTTTTTTATGTATTCCTACATTACTGAGTAATAAATAAAAAGTAGGGATGTCGACATAAGGCTCACATGTATCCCTTTTAATAAACCAGGACAGAATAAACACCATTTTCCATAGGAAACCAATAACAAATAGCAAAAGGTGGAGCTGTCTACCCTAAAACACATAATCCCCAAATGCTTCTGGTTCAAAATCACACTCCAAGCTCATCCATCTTACATTCTGCGCAATTAATTTTTACAGGAAGCATTCATTCCTTATTCATAAGTCCTAATTTAAGCAAACATGTATTATTTAATAAGAACAGTCCTCTGAATGTTTTATTGTAAGCTTTTTGAAATGCATCACTTCAGAAGTGTAGATGATACTGACCACATTTACCTATCTGGTAAAGAGAATGAAAACTTTCTGAAATGTTGCACTGGTGGGGAGACTGCAATTATCTCTATATTAGGCCTATTATTCATTTTGTTGTGTGAAATATCACCCTGGCATTAATGGTTACACCCAGACACACACCTCTCCAAAATCACATCACATCACAAGGCCTATGTCTTTGTATAGATAGTAGAATCTCAAATCCAAAATATTAAAAGTAATATTTGAAATTCAGTTTGTACTGGGTTGGATTAAAGGCTTATTACAGTGGCCCTGAGGGTCAGGACAGTTATTTAGGAATAACTTACTCACGATTCATTAATTACAAAGTAACTCCTCATTCATTCCTCACTAGTTCCTTAGTAGCTACTCAAATTTGATGGTACCTTATTGTAGTGTGTCCTATACATCATAGTAACATAACAAATGATTCAGAGTCTCTTCCAAATATCCAATTTAGATGTGTATTATCCTTATAGAGAGTCGAAGTCACAAGCCCCATGGTTTGGTTCTGTTTTGCCCAATGGGACCTTATTTTGGAAAAACGTTGTATGGTAGTGGATGGAGAGAGACAAATAATTTTTTGATCCCACTTGAATTGTGCCATGAACTACACATATGATGTTTGTCAATTTGCAAAATGGCGGCACAATGTTTAGCGCTGTTGCCGCACAGCAAGAAGCTACTGTTTTGCGTGGAGTTTGCATGTTCTCTGCGTGGGTTTTCTCCAGGTATTCCGGCTTTCTCCCACAATCCAAAGACATGCAGAAAAGTTAGGCTGCTCTAAATTGTCAGTAGGAGTGAATGTGAGTGTGAATGGTTGTTTGTCCCTATATGTCAGTCCTGTGATGAACTGGCGACTTATCCAGAGTGTACCCCGACCCTCAACCAATGTTCGCTGGAATCGGTTCGAGCACCGGTGACCCTGAAAAGGATAAGTAGTGACAGACAATGGATATTTGTCCATTCAAAATGTCATTTCCCAAGTCAATAAAGTCGCTGTTTGATGTCAAGATAGTAGAATACCATCTAGTTTTGAGTTAAACCGCTCTGTGAACTACATCGACTCGCTCAGCACACGTCACCAACGCCAACATGGCCACCACCTCGGCACATGAAAAGCATCGAAATAGATGAAAATCACAATAAAACTGGCCATATCGACAACTGCAGCAATGTGAAAGGGGAGTTTTGTGAGCTAGCTAATAAACAGGAGCAGCTCTACAATGCTTCAGTTATGAGTTTTGGTGAGGGGTCAACAAGAGGACATAAATAGTATTTTCACAGTCATTAGTTTTATGACAAACTGAGTCTTATCTTGACTTGGAAAATCATATTTTAAAATGACAAACATCATATGTGTGGTTAATGGCACAACTCAAGCGGGATCAAGAAAATGTGTGTCTCTCTACGTTCACTATCATACAAGGTTTTAAATAAAGGTCACATCAGTTCGGGCTGTTATCATCACGATCAGTGTACCACACTCCCGTCGTGCTTTTATTTTGACACCGGCCGTGTGTCGGCACTTCCGCCAGTCTTCGCTAGAGAGCCGAACCTCCCGCTCGGCTCGCGTCTCGGAGCTGTTTTCTCCTCCGTCACTGAAGAACGGTGCTCCGGCCCGGTGTCAGACCAGCCGCAGCCGCTGAGAAACGTTTGAGAAATGTGTCACCCGTGTGAGGAGGTGGCGAGAGACACCAGCTTCATTAAAACAGGTGGGTCTTTTCTGAATTCTCTCTCGTTTGTAGACGTTAAACTAGCTTAGTTAGCCGTTTTGTGTGTGTTTGTGTGTGTCGGTGTGAATTCATTGCCGCAGTTTGCTAACTGGCCATCGGTATGAGACATCGTTTCCCCCGTCGGCTCTCGGCAGACCGTTGAGGAGACCACCGCCGAATGAAAGGTCGCTCTCTGGGTTTGACATGTTTTTACACCGAATCACTGTCAGACTCTTAGATTGTTTTAGAATATTTTATAGAATATTTCCAGAGTATATCAGTAACGTTTCGTCCACAGTTGAAGGCCAGCAAGGTAACGCTGTTCTGGTGATGATGGCACAAACATATATGCCGATAGTGTACTAAACAATAGATGTGTAATAGCGTTATAAATTGAGATCCATGTCTTGAACTGCTTTTTATAAAAGAGGATTTCCATTATGAAATGCAGTGGGGGTTTTTTTTTGTTGTTGTTGTTTTTTTTGCTGTATTGTTGAATTAATGTTGCCTCACGATGATTTCATTGTGACAGGAATATTGCAGAAACACTTACAATATTGTGTCACTGTGAAAGAGCTTAAATGGCTGGTGTGATATCTGCATTATGTCCTTGTTCAGATCTGTTGTTGTGGACCTGCAACTGGTCATATCATTCATAAAAATCATCATCCTGTGCATTTACAAAATGGTCTTCAATGCCCCTTGTCTGTGTGGATTGTTAGCATGTGTGAAGATGACATCACCACCAGTGCCATCAGGAAAAAGAAAGTAGCTCCATGTGAGCCAAAACCAGTTAGACCTAGTCAAGACTGAAAATACTGCCCTGCCTGCTCCATGACTTGATGTTGCAAGTTCGGAGTTGCCAGGGTTGAGCAGATGGGTTGAGAACAGACGCTGTGATAACTCTGCTGTTTCTCGGTGGCCAGACAAGAAGAGTTTTGTTTTTGGAGGAACAGGGTAAAATCTCATGTTTTGGGAGAATTTGGGCGTCTTACGCCCTTCAAAGTGTACCCTGAATGGGCTTTAGCAGAACCCAGCAACAGGGAGGTGACTAAAAAAAAATAGACTGATATATTTTCACCTCTCATATACTGTTGTGGAAAGGTTGTTTATGCAGAAGAAAAATCAAAATTTTATAGCCAGGAGTTTGAAGTATTGGTTGAATTAGAGGCTTTCGTGTTAGGGATTCATGGGAATTGGTATAGAGGCGATAAAAGGTCTCATCTGGACATAATCTGTCCACAGTCTTTGTTAGAATAATCATAAAATTCAGTTCAAAGCATCCCACAGACTCATTTTTTAGCAATGCAGCAATCACTGGCCTTTAAACAAGTTTCATGCAGTGGGATGTTGGAACAGTAATTAGTTGCGGCGGATATCCTGGATTAATGTATGAAAGTTGCCCATTATCAAAAGTGTACATTTGCTTAATTTATGCAAATGAATTGTACCATATTAATGGTATTGAAAAGATAATATTTCAATTTTACATCAAGATTCTTGCCTGTCATGATAATAATATTAATAATTATTATAATAATGTAACAATGTTCAATCCCACAGAAATACTTTATTCAAAGAAACAGTGCATTTTATTCAGTCAACTGTTGCCATAACTTCTGGGAAAACATGAAATCATATGTCAGAAAATGAGGACGTAACGTAACATGAGTAAAACCATAATACGTCTGTGAAGACGTCAGATTAATTTTCATCAGAAATAGTGGTGGTTTAACAATGAAGACAATAACTCCCATGATCCCACGCTACTTCACAATGTCGCCAAACTACGTCTTGTGGCAGAAGTTTTTTCTAAGGTTTTTGAATCTGTGTGCTAGGTCTGCAACTAATGATTATTTTGATTGCCAAATAATCTACCAATTATCTTCTCGATAAAACAAGTAATCATTTATACTACAAAATGTCAGAAAATACTAAAAATGGTTAATTACAATTACCATTACCATTAAACCCACTATGACGATTACAGATGACTTTCTTTGTCCAGCTTACAGTCAAAAACCCAACGATAGTCAATGTACAATGATCTAAAACAGAAAAATATGTTTATTATAATATATAACAACCCCTATTGATAACGCTTATGGGGTGTGGTGTCAGGATGGAGAAGAGGTCGGTAAATATGTGAGGCTCTCTGTGACTTGGACTTTGAGGGTCCTGTATGTATATTCTAAGTCTTAGATGAAAATTCCTGAAGTTGTTGCAGGGAGATATTAAGAGATATACCAAACACAAAGGCATTTATCAATCTAATGGGATGTAATAAAAGTATTGGCAACGGTAATGCTGGCATTCATCTGTCTTCAATTCCATCTATTTTCTAAATCATCCTCTTCAACAAGCAGGCTGGACCCTGCCTCCACATGGATTGGTGTTAACAGTATAAACCGCAAAGACTCATAATAGGATTTTCTCTCTCTGTTTGACTGTTGCTTCGGTCAAGAGACACTTGTGTCCTTGAGGGAAATTATGGCTGACTCTGTAATATATTGGCTCTCACAGTGGCCAGGTTCACCTGCAGCTCTCTCAGCCTGCGTGTCAGAGCCTCATGCACAGAGACTGCCTACACAAAAGCAGCTCTGTTCAAGTAATGTGCCTGGATAAGGCTACAAACAGGAAGCCAAGAGCAGAGTCGCCATGTAATCTAGTCTGGACTTTTTCTTTTTTAATCAAGTTATAATTAGGATTAGGATATCATCTTCAGATGGTCCTGTTTATGGTGGAATGGTGAAAGGGATCAGTAAGCCCTTGGTTTAAATTCTTGAGAGATGTTCCACGGGCAGTGTGATGCACAGACAAGATAAGCTGCTCGCAGACATTGTTTTTTTTCCTGTGCCAGGATAAAGGGAAACAAATCTTGATTGTTCTTTTAAACTAAAGATTCCCTTGACTATGATTATGTAACTGGATGTGGACATAATGGAAGCCCATTTCTGCCTGTTACAAGATACATTTGTGAGATAAAAAGTCAAAACTATGAGATAAATGGTGACCCTCTAACTCATAATTTGACTTTTTTTATCTCATAATTATGACATTTATACATTGAAAATATTATTTTATTAAGCTTAGCTTTCAACTATTTTTATTAACTGGGCAAACTTTGAAATGGGCTTCCATAGATTCCATTGAAGTGAGTTTGGAGTGAGTTTTTTTATTTTAAGACATGCTGCATGAATCTTCCTTGTTACAGGTTACTTGATCTTATCAGTGGAGTCTTGTGATAGGCCTTTCATCTGTAGTTTGAATTTAGAGACAACGCCTGCTGCTTCAAGTTTCTCTGCCAGTGAGAAGGTATTTGTTTAAGCGTTCTTCAACCTTTCAGCCTAAACATGTTATTGTACTGTATATATGGTTTGGATGTGGATTAATAGGCAGAATGAATGTTGTATTGTTGTTTGTGATACCAAGAGAATGATCACATTTAGAGGTGTTCTGGCAGCTGTTGGGGTCACTGTGTGCTGGGATTTCTGAGTTGAAGTAACAGAGGAGGCCCACAGCGACTGTACTGCCATTCTGGTTTGAACTGGATAAAACAAGGCTTTTTTTTGTGACCACTTGACCAGCTATCCTCTTTCATCCTTTTCCTGTAAGTCAGGGGTAAGTTGAGCAGACAGGGAGAGGTTTTTTTTTTGCACGTAATGGCTTAGTCTTCAGTTAACATTAAGTTTTGAAACAACTTGAGTAAGATTATAAAAACTGCTTCGGTTGCTGAAAAGAATTGCGTTACTCACACATTAAATGTGTAAGGAAGAAGAAGTCTATTTATGGTTAGACATTTGCACTCAAGCCTAAACGGATGCTTGGGAGAATGTTTTGGTTTTGTGGTTTATTAGTCCCCTGATTGTCTGATCTCACTTGTTGTTGCTTGCATTTTGCCTGAGGAGTGTTCAAGTCAAAGTAGTAGTTGTTGCTTTTGACTTGACCTTAATATCCCTACTTATAAGAAAGAGGCTTTCGTGTTTCTGGGTTGTCTTCAGATATTTATTTGTGATTTGACACCCAGCATCTAATTTTTGAACTTCGTGCAGAGAAATCGCCGCACATCAGAAGGAGAAACAATGAGTCGTGTGAACATGTCGTGCTGTGTCAGGGCCTGTGGTCCTTTTGCTTATGGCTTGCTCTGCAATCTCTGAACTGCAGTGTTCAGTTGGATCATGCTGGATGCCCAGGATATCCCTGATGCACAGCAAATATACAGCAAATGTAATGACTGTGACTCTTTGTGTGCTACCAGTCTGGTAACCTCCACACTTGACCTTTAACATGCTGACTGGGCTCAGTTATCATGACTAAATTTGATTTCAGTTCCTAATTGTATTTAAGATTTATTGACTTGCCAGAACCAGAGCTTAGAAAGATCAGTGTGTGATTGTGTGCGTTTTTAAAAAAAATGACATACAGGATGTTTGGCAAACTGCTATACAGTACATTGGCATTCAGCAAGCAGTTCTGTTTTCACAATGTAAGAAAACCTAAAACCTTAACCCCAACCTTAAACCTTCCCACAAACAGCACTGACATTAGGGAATGGGAATCTAGAAGCAGCTCAAAATCCTTCTCAAATGCCTCCGAGCTGATCGATTGCTTTTGCTGAGGCTGCCAAGTTTTTCTTGCAGTTGAGAATTGCAAAACAATGAAATCAAACTTTTATGTGTAAATACTAGATGATAACAGTGCTAGTTGTGATGTTTGTGGAAAGATTATTTTCAAGTAAGGGTGGAAACACCATAATTATGCTGTAACATCTCTCCATGCAATATGGACTTAGAATCTCAGGAATGTGATGTACTGACACTGTTTGCATGAGTTGCATTGCTTCCCAACTGTAAAATATCAAAAGTTATAATAACATTAGCATTAGATCTAAATAAAATGAATGCTGTACCAATAGGATGAGAGTTGAGAACCAGTCCCAGTCGAGAACTGGTTCCAAATCAAACAGTGGTTAAACAACGACGCTTTTGCACACCTGAGTCACATGCATGCCTCCTTTTTACTGTTTTTTACTCCTTTATATTGACTCTGAGTTAATGAAACAGTCGCGTATAGCTGTAAACCTGTGTGGGCCTACTTATTTTCCACACAGAAAATGGAACTAGTCAAACTAACAAGCAGAATGGAACAAGTAGAACCAGAATAGGAGAATTATCAAAATAGCTGTTGGTCAACTAATTGTTGCAGCTTTAGTTCAGAGGCAATCAAACAGCAGATTTTCCCATCATTTTGCTGAATAACATATGTTGAGATTCACCCCAAAACATTAACACTTCCAAAATCCAGTCCAGCATGTTTTGAACTCAACATGTCACCAACTTATCCCCTGTTTTCTGTCTTTTTTTAGATAAACCATCATGATTCCCATCACAGAGCTCCGGTACTTTGCTGACACCCAGCCAGCCTACCGTATCCTGAAACCATGGTGGGACGTTTTCACCGACTACATCTCAGTCGTCATGCTGATGATTGCGGTGTTCGGTGGTACGCTGCAGGTCACGCAGGACAAGATGATCTGCCTGCCTTGCAAGTGGGTGGTCGACAGGTCGTGCGAGACCATGCCCCTCCCAAATGTGAGCACCGCCTTTGCGCCGGAACCAAAAGGCATTCAGTACGACCTCGACCGCCATCAGTATAACTATGTCGACGCTGTCTGCTACGAGAACGAACTACACTGGTTTGCCAAATATTTCCCCTATCTGGTGCTACTCCACACTCTTATCTTTCTGGCCTGCAGCAACTTCTGGTTCAAGTTCCCCCGCACAAGCTCTAAGCTGGAGCACTTTGTCTCCATCCTACTCAAGTGCTTTGATTCCCCTTGGACAACAAGAGCTTTGTCTGAGACCGTTGTGGAGGAGAGCGATCCCAAGCCTCTGGGAAAAATGAACGGCTCAATGGACAAGAAGGCCTCGTGCGTGAGTGAGGATGTGGAGGCTAGCGTGCCCATGCTCCAACGAACAAAGTCCAGGATTGAACAAGGAATTGTCGATCGCTCTGAAACTGGGGTTTTAGATAAAAAGGAAGGGGAGCAGGCCAAGGCTCTTTTTGAGAAGGTGAAGAAGTTCAGGATCCACGTAGAGGAGGGTGATATAGTGTACCGTCTTTACATACGTCAGACCATCATCAAAGTTATCAAGTTTATCCTTATTATTAGCTACACAGCCTACTACGTACGCTACATCAGGTTCAGTGTAGTGTGCTCAGTGAACATCCAGAAACTTACAGGGTACAGCACGTTCTATTGCGCTCACCCATTAGCAACTCTTTTCAAGATTTTGGCCTGTTTCTACATCAGCTTGGTGGTAGTTTATGGTCTTATCTGCATGTACACTCTTTGTTGGATGGTCAGCCGCTCCCTCAAGCGATACTCCTTTGAATCAATCCGCGAGGAAAGTAGCTATAGTGACATCCCTGACCTGAAGAATGACTTTGCCTTCATGCTACACATGATAGATCAGTATGACCCGCTCTACTCCAAGCGCTTCGCTGTGTTCCTGTCAGAGGTGAGCGAGAACAAGCTGAGGCAGCTGAACCTGAACAACGAGTGGACGCTGGAGAAGCTGAGGCAGCGCATCACCAAGAACTCTCAGGAGAAGCTGGAGCTGCATCTGTTCATGCTCAGTGGGATCCCAGACACAGTTTTTGACCTGGTTGAGCTGGAAGTGCTCAAGCTGGAGCTCATCCCCGACGTAACTATCCCACCAATCATCGCCCAGCTCTCCAACCTGAGGGAGATGTGGCTCTATCACACACCAGCTAAAATTGAGGCTCCGGCTCTTGCTTTCCTGAGAGAGAACCTGAAGTCTCTTCACATTAAGTTCACAGACATCAAGGAGATCCCACTGTGGATCTACAGCCTGAAGAACCTTAATGAGCTGCACTTAACTGGGAACCTGAGTGCTGAGAACAATCGCTTCATTGTCATCGATGGGCTTCGGGAGCTCAAAAGTCTCAAAGTGCTTCGCCTGAAAAGTAACCTGACCAAACTGCCGCAGGTGGTGACAGATGTGGGTGTGCACCTCCAGAAGCTCTCCATCAATAACGAGGGTACCAAGCTGATGGTGCTCAACAGCCTGAAGAAAATGGTCAACCTGACGGAGCTCGAGCTTGTCCGCTGCGATCTTGAACGCATTCCACACTCCATCTTTAGTTTGCACAACCTGCAGGAGATCGACCTGAAGGACAACAATCTGAAGACGATCGAGGAGATCATCAGCTTCCAGCACCTGCACCGGCTTGTGTGCCTGAAGCTGTGGTACAACCAGATCGCCTACATCCCCATTCAGATCGGAACACTCACCAACATGGAGAGGCTGTACCTGAACAGGAACAAGATCGAGAAGATCCCCAGTCAGCTTTTCTTCTGCCGCAAGCTGCGCTTCTTAGACCTGAGTCACAACAATCTCACCAGCATCCACGCTGACGTTGGCTTCCTCCAGAACCTGCAGTACTTCGCTGTCACAGCAAACAGGGTGAGAGGAAAAACATTCCTTTACATTTGTCCAATCCATGCTTTCATTTTAGTGAAAGCTTGTCTCATTTCCTATGTCCTTAGAAAGGTAATCTTCCTCTACACATGTATCTGTCTTTGTCTAGTATGAATAAGATTAGCTCAAAGGCCAGATAAGGTGTTTACAAAGGTCAACCCGTATAAATGCTGAGATGTTCATAGGCAGGTTATGGCTTTAAAGATATCATAAAGATACACATGACTGAGGCTTTGGCAGATATGCTCTTGTGTACGGTCAACAAACACTTCCAAAACATTCTGATTTTAACTTCAAAGTTCCAACAGGCTGTGATCTTGGACTGTTTATCTGCTTTACAGTGACTAAAATAAATAATGCTTCATTCAGTGGCACACGGCAGTCAGTTGACACTAACTGATAGAAGGAAGCACAGGTTTTACCTGCAAAGTAGGGCTGCACAATATACCGCAATGTGTGCATGTGCAGGACGTGCAATGTCAAGTAAGGCAATTGAACTCAAACACGTCATGCTAGAACTTTTCTGCTGCTTGATACAAAAGGAAACTTGGCATGATTGATCTACCAGAGGTTTCTGGATACATGGGAGTTTGTTGCTTTTCAGTGAACCACCAATCATAATCATTATTGATGATTCATCAAACAAACCACGTCTTACTTTGGTTGTTTGATTATTGAGGATATATTTAACGACATCACCACAATTATATTTTTTCCAAATAGAGCCAAAAAAGTTATCTGGTGGAAATCAATGTTTTTTTCTTTATATGACAGTATGCATCTACAAAATATTGCAGTGTCTGTTTTATCCTACAATGTGCAGCTTTATTTTCTTTACTTCAGGCCAGTGAGTAGAGACAATGATGGATTTCGAAGCTTTTTCAAACCTCACATTTATGTTCATAATTACACGATTTTTCTGGATAGGCTAATCCAGCCTCTCCTGTTCAGAGGAGAAAAACAGTGATAAAAATATTTTCCATCTCCTGTAAACTCTCACAAGAGGCCTTTATAGTCAGGATATTGTTTATTTCAGCTGCAAAGATAATTGCCTTAAATACTTTGAGGGCCGTGCCAAATCCTGCTATACAGTCACGGCTGGGTTAGTCCGTTTGGCTTTGAGTCAGTCTCAGCAAAATGCTCTTTATTTATTAGATTCACTGAAAAAAACACATAGACAAACAGCGTTCTCCTGAAAACACAGTTTTTCACACAGGAGCGTACAGGATCATGTGTTTTCAGTAAAGGCTTCTATTAATGCTGTTTTACTGCGTTTGTTTGCTCACTGAAATAGGTTCCAGCAGGTTTGTGTGCAGCCAAAAATAGCTCCATTAAACGGGACCGTTCTGGTGTCTCTTGTGTTTTTAAGGCCTCTCATGCTTAAATCCTCTTAACACGTTTGCACATTATCAATTCAAATGAGTTGTGTAATTGTGTCCGTGTAGGAGGTTTATATGATTTCTTCGGACATTGTTCATTAGAGATTGAGATTTTGTAGGACACGGAGGCCGCAAGATTTCATGACCGGTTTTTAGCTTTAAATGATTTGTTCATACGTTTAACAGCCATTTTCTTATTTTAGTGATGAGACTTTATACGTAAAGGCTAGCAGTACATTTTGAGAGTTTTTGATCGTTTTAGATTTGTATCCTGTGCTGAGGTCTGAGTTTTATAATGATTTTGTTAACTTGGTAACATCCCACAAAATCAGGAACTAGACCCAAACCATTCTTAAGTCACTACGGTGGAAACAGCTGCCTCATTTCTTAATAAACTTTGCTCACATCTCTAGGACAATGTGTCATTCTCAAAGGGCACATGGATTAAAAATTGAAGAACTCAGCCCATGTGAGTACTGTTAACTTACACCCCTCATTATTCTGCCTCTTATCCTCTCCACTTCAGATCGAGACTTTGCCCCCGGAGCTGTTCAAGTGCAAGAAACTGCGTACTCTGAATCTGGGAAACAACTGCCTGCAGACGCTGCCGTCACGCTTCGGCGAGCTCACAGGGTTGACGCAGCTGGAGCTGAGAGGGAACCGTCTCGAGTGTCTCCCAGTGGAGCTCAGCGAGTGTCGGCTGCTGAAGAGGAGCGGCCTGGTGGTGGAGGAGGACCTGTTCAACACGCTGCCACCAGAGGTCAAAGAGCAGCTTTGGAGGGCCGATAAGGAGCAAGCTTGAGCCAAATCTCAGTGGAGAGCTGCAGAGGAGAGGCGTTTGAAGGGAGAAGCGAATGTGCAGTGAAAATGTATGTTTTATTCTTTGGTTCGTGCTTGGGGCCTCCTTGCAGAACTTGTTAAAGCACGGATGTGGTGCAAATTTCAAGGATGTCCTTTTTGGAGAGTTTCATGGTCGCCAAGGATCTCATAATCTCATAAACGAGCTCGGTTATGAAAGGTGTTGTAGCAATGTGGCTTTTCTGTAATATCACCCTGAATATAAAAGCTGTGAGGATGCAAGGAGGTGATGTTGAATATGCATACCTCAGCAGGACCTTGCTAAAGCAAACCTGTTTGTTGGAGAAAACCAAACACACAGGAAAAAACTTTGCACGATTCAGCCTTGCCAAGTGAGCCAAATGTGCTCACAATCATGTGATACATGCACAAATTGAACATGCTCAAAGCAGTGTTTGCCTGACGTTCCTCTGGCCTTGAGACTTAAAGTTATTTAATTACTTAAATTTTTATGGTTGCATTTGCAGTTGTGGTGCAGTGTGGCTCAGAATACTGGCACTTGTTAGTAGATCAATAATAGTGCAACTGACAGCCAATTCATCGAGGCATGAAGGTTTGGCCTTGTTGTTTTCTCCCGGCTCTTGGTATGCTGCTCGAAGACATCTTTTTATGTGATCAGCAGATCATCCCACAGCTGTCCTCACAGCTTAGGCCTTAACTCAGAGGACTGAGGAACTGACATCAAAGACAAGCTGACAGATATCCAGAAGAAAGAAATGGGAAACAAACTCTACAGAATAACGTCAGCTCCCTGCAGTTGTTGATTCATAGCTTCAGCCTGTGCGGCAGGCAATTTTTCTTGGCTGTATGGGATGTGATGGAGAAATGCACCGTTCTTCTTGGACTCTTTCTTTTCCTTCACAAAACATCATGTCTTATTTAGGCATGTGAAACAGGCTTTATCTTAATTTTGCATGACTAAACATCGCACACATTTACTGGTAGGGCTGACCCAAATGCTTCAAAGCTTCTATGGTGGTGATTGACCTCAAATCAGTATATGGAGGAGGAGATGTTGCACCTGCTGATGGTAAAAGAGGTGAAAGCCTGATAAAGAGAGTGAGCAATCAAGCTTCTCTAGGTGGTGTCTTAGGTGGTCTGAAAACCTGTGCACATAAACACTAGTGAGGGAGCATTTCTGCTCCAAATGCACAAATACGAGCTCAACTTTTCAGACTTTGGAAGCTGGAACAGTGACTGACGTCTCACCTTCCTGTCCTTGTCTCTTACTAGATAAAAATTACAATAGCAAGGTGTATAGTTAAATTATGATTTATCAAGTTCGTGTTGCCCCTCCATGTTGACGCTTTGACTATAATTCTCACTGAAGCTAAGAAGCCCCAACTATGGTATTTGGGTCAGCCCTAAGTACTGTCGTGTCTTACTAAGGTGTGTGAGATTGATTGTAAGTGACTTGTTAAAACGGACACAACCTGATATCATCGTGTTAGTGTTGTTCCTGGAATATTGTAATTAATGTTGCTTCACGACCATCATTGCACCTGACCAGTCATGTTTTTGTACTGCCATGGCTTTGCGACTTGGGGAAAAGGACCAGAAGAATTTGTACATGAGATAAATCATCCTTTCAATCGTGTTTTATGTTGTAAAATGGTATATTTGAACCTAACCATGTTTTCTTGAACCTAACCAAGTATCTTTATTGCCAAAACTGAAGTGTTCAATAGTATAGTAATATGTTCTGTCAGGACACAAACCCAGTCTGATGGGCTGGAGTCCCGTTCTCGGTCATGGAGCCACAAGTGTTTTGCTCGAAATGAAGGCTTTTTTTTTGGAACAGAATTAATAATGATGTTCAAGGAACAGCACCAACATGGCGATATCAGACAGGTCGTTAAAACAAAGTCAATAATTTATTTGGAGTTCAGGATGCTTCATTTTGAACTTTCAAACACTATCCATACAGCGATACCATGTTCGGACAGGCTGTATTGTGATTGGTTCAGCATTGACATATCCTACACAGCTACTGATTTGCTGTTTGTTTAATGATTTATGTGAGGCTTTTTATGGAACATATACCCAGAGTCAAAGATCTTAAGTGACCTTTGTTGGCTAAAATGTGTCGCTTCACTGACTAGATTGTAACTACACAAGGTTTCCAGTTCTGTTGGCTGTATCTGATTTAAAGCTACAGGGTAACAAACGTTCATAAATCTCCCTGTCACAGTTGATTTATTTGTCTTTATTAAGTTGAAACGTATGCAAGCTTGCACAGCACTAATCATACAAGATGATTGTATATGAACAGTAAAACAGACAAGAACCAAGGTACTTTTTTAAAATCCTGAGACTTTAGATAATTATTACCTCTGTGGCACCTCCAAGTGGATGAACTTGCTGTCACTCTTCAAAGGTTTTGCGTTAATGTCAGTGACTCAAGTGCTCGGCTGTTTGTACACGAGCTCCTCTATTTATCATGCTCAGTTTACTCCAGGGAAAACCAAAAACTGGACATTTATCGGCGCTTTGTTTATCCGAATGTGGACAAACAGGAAATTACAGAGTGAAGGAAACAGGCTTTGACCAACCTACACGAGGGAAACTTTTATTCGTAGAGAGTGTATGCAGAATATGTGATTTCCACATCCACAGTCCAAATTAGTGCAACATGTCTGCTTGAAACACTTTTGTTGTTAAGACTTTGGATTTAATAGCATCATTTGGAGTAACCCTGCTATGTTTACCCCAGCCAGGCATCTCGCTGCTAATATGGCCTTATCTTTTACAAGCTGTATGCCCGGTTAATGATCACAAACATACCGTTGATGAGTTGTGTTTTTCATTCATGTGTTGTAAAATGTATGGGTTTTATGTCTTTTCTTTCATACATATCAGTCATATGGTATGTGGTCTTATTGTTACCAGATGTTTCTTTTTGATTTTTAGCCTTTTGAAGGAGACTGAAGGGAAGTTTGACTGTAATAATGGTACAATTGAACCTTTGTTCACGGTGAATTTTGTTTCACTGAGGCCTTGGCTATATCCGAATGCCCTTTTAGAGGTCGTTAGAGAATGCTCCAGGAAGAAGAGCCTCAGTATTGAATGTGTTGACTAGTAAACAGTTTTAAAGTTGAAAGCAAAGGTCGAAGAAAGAAGGAGCGGATGACTCCAGAGAAATGCAGTCATTTGCAGCAAATCTCAGCTTTTCCAGAAAGAGCAAAAAACATGTTTATGCGACATTTTGCAGATAGTGACCTGTTGGGTGCCAAACAATGAATGGCGATAGGCAGGTAGGATAAGTAAAAGCACATTATACATCGCATAGTGCAGTAGCTGGCCATAGATATAGGGACAAGTCGTAGGACGGCTCATACGTCACTCCAAAGTAAATCTGATATGGTTACACAGCTCATGCTGCAGTGCAGTTGACAGTGCTGCTGACACCTGAAATCTCCCTCCTGCAGTGCAGCACGCAGTCAAATTAAGACTTTCAAACTAAGCCTGTCAGTGAGTCTATCAAGTGTGTTTTGGCCTTAACCTGGTGATTATGTTATTAGACTAATCCAGTGGTTCTCAAACTTTTTTTCTGCCATGCCTTCCTCCACATTCTTTATCAGTCATCAACAGTAATAGGGAAATAAAAAAGGATCCACGTTGAATTTTTCTAGTGAATTAAAGATCAGCAGGGAAGCATCAGCAAACACTTCTTGTTTGTTTTTCCTACGTAAATCACATTCATTAAACTAATGCTCTCTTCACACTAGACAAAAATCTCGCCAACACCCACTAACGTCTGGCTTTTGTCTTCAGTGGGAAAAGGTCCAACTGACATTCATTCCCACGTCAGATGAATCTTCAATAGTTTGGTGTTGATCCATCTTGAAATATTGATACTTCCCATCCTGTTCTAGAATTGATTTTCAGATTAAAAGACCAATATGCAAACTCAGTAAATTTAGGTAAATGTGTGTTTCATCATCAACAAGGACACCACAGAAAGAAACAACACTGTCACACCATCCAGTAGAAATGATAGAAGGTTGATAGAAACTACTTCTCCTTCCGCCCGTTGTGGTCTTATCCAAAGGTGCCACTGCCAGGGAGTAGATATAGATGATGTCTCATGTGTGGAGCTTTTTTCGGTTTTGAGAGGGGCAATAATGTTGTATGTAATGTGTGTGTGAGGACACAGGTACCGTGGCAACACCACAGACCTTTTTTCAGCATCTGAGATTAATCACAAGACAGTATGTGATAAGGTGTAGCACCGGCGGTCTGAAGAAGAGATTCATGTCTGTTTAGGCTTCAGGTTGTGTCTTGATGTTCAAACAATGGGGAGTTCCCTTTTTTTTAAAACTACGGCGATGCCATCCTTGTTTTTGGTTTCCGAGGAGATCAGTTATACTGCACATCACCCTGCAGTAGTCACAGGTATTTTGTCAGCTTGAGCAGTGAAACACAACACCTGGATGTTGAAGTTTTTTATAGTGACCACATAGTTTTCGATCTGTCTTGTTCAAGAAGCGCTCGAACGTCCGTGTCGAGCTTGAAAGAGAGACTGAAATTAAAAAAAATATGAAAACGTAACCACCACAACATTGTCACTGGCCTGCGCGCTGCTTTATGATCCCTGTTGTGTTTTGTGACGCCAAAGGTGACGCACCAGAGAAGTGGGTTTATTAGCGCTTATAAACAAAACAGCTACGCTAATTTTGGTGTAAATATGGTCTGGTCTCAGTTTGAGAACCACTGGATTACAGGCAGCTAAAAACATTTTCATTTTTCTTTTTCTAACCCTAAACTCATTGATGGTATCGTCTGTATTACTCTTGACGTTGAAGAGTGCCATGATATAAACCTTTCTCAGAGCTTTACTGGAAAATCATTCACACCCTGGATTGGCTTTAATTGCTCTATACCTACTGATATACTCATACAACTGGCCTTTCTCACTTTCAGTTGTATCATGGTCCGGCGTCAGCACGATGACACATGTGTAGTCATCCAAATGTCTTCTGGGTGTCACTTTCCCCCCCCACAAATATTTCTGTACAGGAACGGCCTCAGTTCCTGACCTCCAGAGCCGCGACAGTCACTTCCCTTTGAGTCACGAGATGAGCACATTTAACCTGCAGCCGCGCTCCCTTTTCCTGCACGTCAGCGTCGGTGAAGGTCTGAGATGAGGTCAGTCAGCTGTTTGCAGATCACGGAAAAGAGAAGTTTCGGTGACTCATTAAAATTCCCCTTGGTTACGTAGAAATTCGTGTGCCAGCATTTTAATTAGTATCATGTCAGGAGATATAACCTCAATCGGTGCATTTTAAAGCTTTGTGCAGTTTCACCCAAATCAGTTTACTTTGAACTTTTGTGTTTACTTTTGTTGTGTGTTGTTTTGTGTTTTGTGTTTGTCTTCTGTTTTTTATGTCATGCATGCCTTATTTAGCCTAGTTGTTGTGTGAGGAAACATGATTGATTGATTGATTGATTGTTGCAGCTCCTGTCCCAAGAAAACAACACAAGGATTTCACAACTGAACAGAAACAACTCTTTAGAAACTAACACACTGTAAACGGAGGTGTACTCACCCTCCACCTCGGGCATTGTGTGTAACGGTACACATCACTGCGCTGTTAGCATCTGTAATATTTCTGTATATTTCAGAGTGGTCACGAAACAACATTTCACTTAAACCCACAAATCGTGTTATTATTGAAAAAAAAACTGCCATGGTTGCATCGACATCTAATCTCTACCTATGTATAAAAGGTTTTTTAAATACATGATTGTATTTGCTGTGTAAGATTAGTTCATCTCTGTATTCTGATGCCTGTAGTTTGTTTTTTTTTCAGGGGCGTTCACACCACACCACATCCTGCAGCATGAGTTTATCGATTTCTGAACTTGTGTGTATTACAGCCATACGGAAAGCCGCCCACTTTGACCCCCTGATAACAATCGCTGTTGACTGAACTGTACGCCGGATGGACAGACTCGTTTTAATCAGCACCGTCTGTATCACACTTGACAAGGCCTTTATTAATGAAATGTTGCCAAGTGGACTGAACACTGGCTTTTTAAGCGGGACTATGGACAGCTGAACGTTTGATTTCTAATGTTCAGACCCTACTTTTGTACCATTCTGACACATGATAATAAAATAAACACTTAACACTGAATCCTGTTGGAACGTGTGTTCATTCCTCATCTGTCTTGGGACCCAGACCCTTTTCTCTGCTGACATTTTAGAGGTGGTCCCAGTCAATATTGTAATGAACCACTTGAAGCAACACCGTCCAGTAGCATCTGTGGCCCTAGTTGTGCGCTGTCCCACATCACTGGTCGACCCTCGTTGGCGTGTTTTTGGCAGATTGAGCGCGATGAATCAGCAGCAGAGCCCATCGGTGATAGAAAAGTCCCTCTGATTCTCTGCTCAGTGAATCAGGACACAAGAAGATAAATGGGAAAAAAGAAAATTAAATTCTCTTGAGCCTGTTGCTGTATTATCCATGATTTCACCATTTAGTGTAGCTTCTATTTATATTTGGCCTCAAACTCTTCTCCAGTGCCATTTGCCCCCATGTTTTCAAGTAGAACCGCATGTTCTCTGTCGCGTTTGCGCTTTATTCAATCGCAGGATTTTGGTTGAAACACAAGCGAGGCAATTCAACAGTCAGCCTTTGTTGCAGCTAAATGTTTTGTGTGTCTGGGCCCTTTGATAGCTTTAAAGTTACGTTGTGTTGCTTTAAGTATTTCAAGTTCTCTCGGGTATTTTAATTTATAACAGTGCATCGTATATTCTAAGTGCATCATCGTGGGCAACGTGATCAACTGCCTACAACGCAGCACTGAGGTCCCTCCCCAGACTGTTTAACAACCATTCACACCTGGACTCACCCAGCCCTAACAACCCACGTGAAGGCCAGGTGGGTCAATGACTCACAAGTGGCCCTAAGGACTCTGTAAGGACACTCCCACACAGGGTTTGAAGCCTGCACCTCCCTTCCTGTTAGTTAGAAATTCAAAGTACAAGTATCTCAGAACTGTTCTTAAATAAAATACTAGAGTAAAAGCAGGAGAGAGTTGTCACACTGAAAAAATACATACACATCTAAGATAGGTAAGGTTTATTTTTGGGGGAATTTGGTTTGTCTTGACTATTTGTTTATTTTTTTACTTTTACCTTTCATGCACCGACTCAGATTAAAATCCTGGTATCAGAAACATCTTTCTAAAAAGTGAATCAGTTTATAGTCGCCTCTACGTTTTACACATGGTCGTATTTACTGTAAAATATGATGCAACACTTTACATAAGATAAAATAATCCTTTATTAGTCCCACATGGCAGGGACATTTGCAATATTACAGCCGCAAAGGGGATAGCATCAATTAAAATCTGGTTATAAATGAGTAAAAAGAAAAAATATATAGAAATATAAGTAAAAAAGCAGTAGGAACACTATAAATAAACAAAAACTCCAAAAATATTCAAACTATTGCACATTCAGTAAGGCGACAACCTTTAACTATATTTCACTAAGAGCTAAAAATTTAAATATCATATATGTGTGTAGAAGAATCTATATATATGATTTAATTTGGAAAATTAGTGAAAGCAAAAAGTGTGACAACAGGCTTCACTCTCCCCTGCTTGTTGACGTCCCACAACGTCCGCTACAGGCCGCCGTAGTTCACTTTGCGTTTGTATCTGTGTTACGCCAACAGCGACATCTACAGGTCACGCTGCGCCACTGCAGCTGCGCCTCCCGCGTCGCAACGAAGGAGTTAAAGTCCAAAATCCTATTAGCTCACGGCCTCAGTGTACGCTCACCATGTGGGTTATACTTTAATTGATCTCGACACGTCACATGATCGCAAATCGGCGGCTGCAGGTCGGAAGTTTTCTCAGCTTTGCATATGAGCCGCGCGCCTCCGAGAGAAGAAGAGCGCAGACATGGATTTCATGACGGATCGGGATGTACAGAAGGTGAGCTGCACAATCACAATCAACACTGGAGGAGCAGTTAGCCGCACTTTATGATAAACAGTCGGATCCGAGACGTCCGCAGCTCTCTGGGGGCTTAATTTCGCCTCCTCTTATCAGCTTTCTTGCATGATCGCACTGTTTATTTCACGGCTGATGGTATCTGTGCTCATTACATAACATGCTGCAGCTACAAGTGGGCTGCTGGAGGAGCTCTGTGCGACCACAAGCTGTGGGAAACACCATGTCAACGACTTCAATGCTCATTTTTCTTTGCACTGACAGTCTGAAGGGTCTCATCCATCTCCTGCTAGTGATGGAAAGTAACTAAGTACATTTATTCAGTACAAGTACAATTTTTTTTGAGGCGCTTTTCAAGTTCTGCTCCTTTAAAATTCCACTCCACTACATTTTGGAGAAACGTATTGTACTGTGTTCTTTCTAATACATTTATTTTATAGCAAATTTTGTAATCAATTAATTTGATTTACACTCTCATTAAAAAAAAAAAAACACTGATTCACATTATCAGAAAAATTCTAAATATATTATTTATCTGCTTTTGATGCCCAAGTGCATCTAATATCAGACACTGTCTTTACTTCAAGTGATATTCGTTTGGTTGACTTTTACTTTTACAAAAGTAACATTTTAACATGAAATCGTCCCGACCAGTATACTGAGACTGAGTTTATTCATCGAGCAGCTTTTCCAAAAAAGGATTTCATAATCAGAAGAAATGGCGCAATGGACATGAAATACAATTATGCAACTGACTTGAGACTCTCTCCAGATGAATTGTGTGGTTGTGTGAAATTATAGGTAAATTAGTCAGTCGATTAGTAAACACATAATGTTTTAATTAACCAATCAACGGTTTGGTTTGTTTACAAGCAAAAAAGTCACAGTCTCGCCTGTTTTTGCTTTACAGCTCGGAGGATCCACTGCACTTGTTGTTGTATGTGATAGTAATTTAAATACCTCTGAGGTAGATATGGCACGACTTGAATTGTGACTGAGAAAATATGGTATAAAAACAGGTTTCAAAAATGTATGCACACCAATTGCAATAAAATGAGTTGTTAAAATAATAAATGATAGAGAAGATAAAAAAAAAAAGAGCAATACAAATAATTATAAAGATAAATAAAAATAAAATATTACACGTCAAATTTGACTAAAACCAAGGTTACAACAGCTAAAAACAACACAAACGAAGCGCAACAGTTTGAAAAGAAGCTGTGATGAAATAAAGTCTCGTGAGAGTAAAATGATAAAACCCACTAACTTATTTAAGAATTCATACTTTAAACAATAAAAGCATTTTATTGAACACATCAACTTTGGTTTTAGAAAGAGCATTTTTTATTTTGTTTTCGCTGTTTTCTGAGAATACATAGATAAAACATTTCATCAATTTACTGTGAGAATAACTAAAATCCATAAAACCATAACGTAAATGTTAGTTTTTAGTGGCCTTTTTCTGTGATTCTTTACAGCTTAATCATGTGTTTCAATCAAGAATAAATTTAATGTGCAGGTGCAGCACATTTGACCCTTTATAAGACCTAAATCTGAGACAGCAAAGGACCCGTTTACTGCTTGACTTGCATCTTTGTGTAAAAGAGGAAACAGTCATGAGAGATCAGCTCGTCCCTGCTTAATTGAAACTACATGATTTACACCAAGTGATACAGATTTACCAAATAATCTACATTGAGAGCGTGTAAATGCTTCACATCTGAGCCTGAATTTGACCTTAAATCTGTGAAAATAAAGATGAACTTGAATTTTTGTGCATGAAGGCTGTAATATTTAAGTAATAAAGCAAAACGTCTCCCCTGTGAAACCGACACAGCAGCGCTTTCCTCTCTCCTCACAGTACATGCAGGATGGATACGTGGTTCTGGACGGGCTGCTCTCCGCTCAGGAGTGTGGCGAGCTGAGGCAGAGGATGACGGAGATAGTGGACCAGATGGACGTCCCGCAGCACTGCCGCACCACCTTCTCCACCTATCACGACGAGCAGCTGAAGACACAGGTGACCTCCCGCTCTGCAACACTGTGAGATGAGTCGCTAACTGTGTCGGTGACTCGGTTTCATGTCATGATATTTCTCTCGCATGCTTCCCATCGTGTCGCCCTCAAAGATGCAGGTAAGGTTCCCACTTACGTGCACTAACTGCATCACGATGACGCTCTCGTGCAAGTCTGTAGGATACATCACCCCTCGGCGATTCACAGTGTTTACCTCGACCCTAGCTGCCCTTCCTCTCAGGCTAATAGCAAACTCTTGTGTCAACACAGTCTAATCAGTGTCAGCGGGGTGAGCGTTACCGTTCAAAAGTTTGAAATCACCTCTCATATGAATGTCTTTCTTCTTTGCTTTAACGATGACTACTATAATATAGATTCAAACAACATAATTCAGGCTCACAATGTATTATTTATTCTCATTTTTAAATAGTTTGGGCCCCAAAACTAGAATAATTAAACGATTAAAGCTTCACTTGAGGCGACGTCTCTGCCGTGTTGCATGACAGGGGAGAATACTGGTGGAACCATTTCTTCCACCCATTTTGATTTTGAATTTGTTTTCCAGTCCAGGAAAGCCGAATCGTAATTGGACATCAATGGTGCAAATCGACTCTAATAAATCAAGGGGCGCTTAAACCTTTTGCTCTGGATGCCCCAAAAGTGAGACTTAATTGCAGAACCGTCTGGTGATTCATCAAAGCGTGAAAAACCAATAAAAAAAGATAAAGAGTCCTCTCAGCCACCTCGCTGTGCAGGAGCAGAATCAAGTGTTTGTGTCAGGTGATTCCAAACTCCTGAACGCCGGTGAATCGCTCCTCTCTGTGATGCAATGATTCTCTGCTGGATCAGGTGACCGATTTAAACCTTTTGACCTGCAGGGAAATGCTGACTACTTCATCACCAGTGGAGATAAGATCCGCTTTTTCTTTGAGAAAGGAGTGTTCGACGACAAAGGTGAGAGATGCTGTCTTGCCCGTCCATTATATTATATTTATAGGGCTAAATTCCAAATTAGATGGGTAAAGCATTTCTTGTCTCGCAGGGGAGTTCATCGTACCAAGACAGCGTTCCCTTAACAAAGTCGGACATGGTAAGATTCAGACTAACTTCTCCTTAGCCCCACGTTCAGAGTTCATGACTAATCCCAGTTGTTATCTTTTAGCGCTACACGCCTACGAACCACTGTACAAGAAGGTTACACATTCACCCAGAATTCAGGTGAGTGAGCTGCTGAACAGCATCAGAGGATGATGTACTGAGTCACACAATAACCAACACTCACGTAAGGTTTGTTCCCCCAGGGCATAGCCAAGAAGCTGGGGCTTGTAAGTCCCGTGATACTGCAAAGCATGTTCATTTTTAAGGTAAAGCACTGACGCCTATCCACGAAATAACCTGACGTGTCAGCTGTATGAGGAGTTTGTGATGAGATAACATTTTTTCATTTGTCTCTCGTCCAGCAACCAGGGATTGGTGGAGAAGGTAAGAAAACAGGCAAAAAAACCCCACCCAAGAACACCCTTCTTTTCATGAAATAGCCTTATCATAGATTTTTTTTTTTAGTGACGCCACACCAAGACGCCACGTTTCTGTACACGGAGCCCCTCGGCAGAGTTATGGGGCTGTGGATCGCCCTGGAAGACGCCACTGTTAACAATGGCTGCCTGTGGTTCATCCCGGGCACACAGAACAGTAAGCTCGCCATGTTACCTCACTCCATTCAGTACTAAACAACTGTCAATAATAATAATAACAAAAACAATCCAGCCGCTATCTTGTCACTCATACTATTTTCCACGCCTTTCCCCAGGCGGCATTTCTCGGCGCATGGTGCGCACCCCACCGGGCACCTTTCCCCTGACAGACTTCATCGGCCGAGAGCAGACCTATGATGATGAGAAGTTCATCCCTGCACCTGTAAAAAAAGGTAATGCACTTGTGTCGTAGGTCTATTCCAGGGGTTCCCAAACTTTTCCATGCCAAGGCCCCCAAACAGAATTAGCTTCTGGCCGGGAACCCCCAAACCCACAGACAGTGCTACAAAATATGTAAAGAAACATCAACTTTTAGAATGTGTTTTCTTACTTTTATTCACTATTCAACAATTATTGCATTTGTTTAGCATAAGAAAATTATTAATGAACATCTAAACACTCGTTTGAGAGGGTCTCCAGACAGAGGACGCATTTCGGGCAATCATGGCCATTTTTCTGTGTGGCTGTGAAGCCATACTGAATGTATGCTGCCTCATATTTTTGGATTTTAGTTGGCCATGAGTTCTTTTTGCAGCAGAGTCCTCCACGGCAGGGCTGTTGGTCTGCTCCTTCGGTCTATTTGTTGTCAAAAACCTGTCCATTTTGCGCTAGCTAGCTACACGCTAGCTTGAGGAGCAGAGCAGCTTGATAGCAACCGCCAGGTCGACACAGATTATGACGTCGTCGTGCCGATTTTGCAGGTGAACTTGAGAATCCAACGATTACGGCAGCTTACGTGTTGTACGGTTCAGGACAAATGGTTATCTTCCCTCTTTTTTTCTTCCCTCCCTTTTCTGAAATTCCAACCCATCCATCAAACTCTCTGCTCAGGTGGCGTAGTCCTGATCCACGGGGAGGTGGTGCATCGCAGCGCTGAAAACACCTCGGAGGACTCTCGCCATGTCTACACCTTCCACGTCATGGAGTCCCAGAACACCCGCTGGAGCCCGGACAACTGGTCAGACTTTAAGAGTTTCATATATTAATTTGTCATGTAAATGAGGTGTTTCCAGGAGATGGTGGTCACAATCAGCACATAGAGCGATGGATGAAAAGTTCAAGTGACACTTAAAAAAAGCAATATAAGACAACTTTGCTTTATCCAGCACACTTTTCGCTGCTACACCTGTGGGATAATAGTTAATTCTAAAATAATAACAGTAGCACAAGTAGAGAAGAGTCACTAAACTGACTCCATAACGTCTGTGATAGAGGAGCACATATCTACAAAGTGAGCTAATGTGAGGCTTCAGCTGAGCAGCCTGTGTTGAACTGATTACCGGTATGTGTTTTATTGCTTATTAATAAGAGGAAGTTTTCGTCAAGTCTTCTTTTATAAGCGATACAGTCCCACTAATACGCCATTTTTAACACAGCTGTTTTCATTTCTTTGGTCCTGAAGGTTGCAGCCCACTGAAGAGCTCCCGTTCCCGCCTCTCTACACCAAATGAACGAGGTTTTGAGAATCACTCACTGCAGTTTTTCTGGACGGACACGCCACAATTTCTTTCTCAAAGAAGGACCAACATGTATGAACTGTTTCAAGAATTTCTCAGGGTGTGTTTTGTACCCTTACAAAAAAAAAAAACACCTTAATGATGAACAACTCACATTTTTGATGAACGTCTTTTAAAATGAGAATTTTTAATAGAGTGGGAAAAAGATAAATTGAATAAAAGATTTTTGAACTTTTTGATGGAGACTCCACAACACAACTTGATCTTTAGATATACTTTTATTCAGCAACTCCTCCTCAACATCGTCACCAACCAGCATTATTATTGTTCAAGATCATTTTTATGACTCAGTGTCGACATGAGATGGCAGATTCCTATTTCTTTTTTTTCCCTTTTCTTTTTTTACAGACAACAGTGAGCATTTCTGAGTTTTTTTTTTCAAGTACTTTCATTGTAAGACGTATTTTGAACGAAAAACAACAAAATTGAGGAACGAATGATTATTAATCACAACTTTCAAACCTCTCATGTTAACTTGAACTCAAGCTGATCAAAAGGGTCAATAATGTTGTCGCCAGTCGGTCGCACTTCTCACGCGTCAAGTGGGAATTGAACGAATGGGACAAAAACAGGAGGCGTATCAACGTCATCTTTCTTCTCTGATGCACTCAACATGCAATATTACATTTTTTTTTCTTAGAAATGTAAGGATGATGGCAAAAACAACATACTATTAGGAGCATGCTAATAAATTGTTACAACATAAAAACACCAAGGAGCTTTTACAGACAAACGTAAAAGAAAAGGTTGTTAATTAATTCATGCCGAAAAACAAGTTTCAGGTTAATAAACTGTAACATCCTCATCTAAGAACGATGAGATGAAACCTGGTGACATTTGAGGATAAATTCTGGAAAGCAAGTATTCAATAAATTGTGGCACAAAATGCTCAAAAGAAAGGGGCCTAATGTTCATCGTCGTTTTTGGCCCAAAGCGTATCTACAGACTCCAAAACTTTGCAGGTTGTAGGCTCAGTGTCACAAGGAAATGTATATATTAAGTCTACTTTGAACGGGTCCCATGGAAACCTCAGAAGTATTACGCAAAATCAGTTTACCACACAAAAATATGCTGTAGTATACCTGTGTACATGTTACAGTACTGAGTTTCACATTATTGTCATGCAGGAGCATAGTGAGTTTTTGCCATATTGAAGTAAAAATCAGCCCTTATAAAGAAGAGTCGAGAGGGGCTGCTCATGCTTTCATCTACAGCATCTACAACAGTAGGTTATGTGTGATAGAAAATATACTTCTTAAGGCAAATATCTTCAGCAATAAGTACTTCATATTGCCATCGGGGAGGCAAAATAATCTAATAACAAAAACGTTGATTAAGAAAAAGACATATCAATAAGCTAACTTTAAATAATGTTCTTCAAAGGCAATACAAAGGCATGTATCAATTTGGGAAAAAGAGAGGGGAAACCTTCTCATTGATTTGCCGTTTAGCAGCGTCAACACGTCTGTTAGTGTTTAAAGGACATTTGTCCGCTTTGCTGATACTGTCTCCTGTTGCATAATTTCAGGAGAGTTTGGTATCAGCGGTCGAGTACCTCGCCGTCAGGACAGTGACGCAAAAAGAAACCATACGCCGCTGTCGCCACTGCAGACACGACTCAAAGAATATTTCGCAACTCGTCTCATTCCTCAAAGCAACTGATACAGAAATGACTTGTGGTCTGAGGGCAACGGATTCTAATGTCATGCTAACATCACGTCTGCTGCCACATTGGTTTGTCGACATTAACGTCAATTAAATCGTCGATTAAGCTTTTATCCATTTCTGTCTTGTGCTAGTAAAATGACTCCCTGTTTACATGAAATCGACTGATTCCTAAAGGGACTTCTAGAACTTCTACTATATTTTTATTACATTTATTTTTTTGCCAAATTCGACTTCTCCCCTCAGAAAGAGCTTAGTCCAGTAATGGGGATTAATTTTTGTTTGTTCCATCTGTCCAGTCAAAGCAACAGCAGGATGAAGAGGTAGAGTGGGAGGAGGAGGTTGTCTATTTGAGAGGTGTAGGCTTCCAGCATGGCCACCAGAGTGATGGAGCCAACAATCCATGAGTAGGTAGAGTTCAGATTGATGCTCCCATCAAAGATGAGAAACATGGCGACGGCGATGATCTGTGCGAACACAGATGTTGCCGTCCCCTCCATGGTTTTCTTCGTGCCGGGCCAGCGGATTTCCCCCATGGTGCTGCCGAACACAGACGCCACGGTGTCTCCGACCCCAACGGCCAGCACACCTGCATACGGCACCAGGCCGCCCGCACCGGGAAGTATCCCCTTGGGGGCGCAGGGACTGGGGAACAGCCATATGGGCAGAGACATGCCCAGCAGCAGGTAGACGTGGGTCAGGATGAGAGGCCCAGAGTCCCGCTCATCCAGGAACAAGGTGAGCACCTGCCTGAGCAGCTGACCCAGCGGCTTGATCCGGAAGTAACGCGAGTACTCCAGGAACAAGAAAACCGCCAAGCAACCCACGGATGCAACGTGAAGCAGCTGCCGGTCGTATATCAGCCCCGGAACGTATGTGGCCACTACAATCAGATGGAAGTACTTCCTGACAACAGTCGAGGCCTGGTGCTTCTTGGACCCGGACTGACGCTGGTAGTTCTGGTGTAACACAACACAGGTGGCCACTACAGCCAGGAACACCCAGTATCCCAGCAGACAGAGCCTCCTGTCATTTAACGTGACAAAGTCCAGCAGCCACATGATGGGGTGCCGGCCGATGAACAGCGAGAGCCACGGCATCAGGATTCCCAGGCCCAGAACGGCTGTCATCATGTGAAAGAAGAGTGATGACACCCAGGTCTCCGACTCCATGAAGCAGAAGAGCAGGGCGAAGAAAACACCCAGCAGCAGCGACCCCACCACTACAACCGGCAGGAAATAGTTCACTGGATCACCTTTGACCTCTGCCAGGTTCAGGGAGCGTTTGATGAGCTGGTTGACGATGAAGCTGATTCCACCGACAATGAGGAGTGCCTCTCCAGGTGTGAAGCAGCGTGGCAGCAAGTAAAGCACAATCAGGCTGAGATAAACGAAGATCAACAGCACCTCCAAGACCTCAATGACCTCAGACACCGTCAGCGTCTGTTTGGTCGTGTAGAGAATCGCGCTGCCAGCCATGCCTGCGATCACGCAAGTGTTGGTGGGTACGGGCCTCGTGATGCCCAGAGCAATCAGGGAGAGAAACAGAGCCAGCATCATGCCTGTGATGGTGACCACCATGGAGAAGCGCTCAAAGTAGACATTCCCTGAGGCTGAGCACTTTTCTCTCAGCGCCAGGCCCAGCAGAGGCATCACCATGGAGGCCGGGACGATGCCGCTGTTTGCTGAGGGACGGAACTGGAACACGGCGCCCCCGGACCTAATCAGACGGTCCCATTTGTGCTGCACATAGAAAGCCTGGATGAAGAGGGCTATGCTGCACCAGGAGTGCTGGTTCCACAGCGCCATGTGGACACACAGCACCACAGCCAAAACTACAGAGGACTCCACGTACACTGGATTGATCTGCATGACTGCGGGGTGGAAGCTCACAGGGAGGGAGGACGGGTTTGATCTGAACAGATGGTCTGCAACAAAGAAGGCCTTCTTCTGTCAGTTCCTCTCTCTGGCACACTTCATCATTTGGCAGGCATTTTTTCTCTTGCTAAGGATATCTAGAAATAAAGAGAGAGGG
>OMLP01029549.1:98749-116213 GCA_900302685.1 Spondyliosoma cantharus
AAAAAAAAAAAAGAGGGGGGGGGGGGGGGGTGAAATCAGTGAGGTTACCATTAAAAAAAAACACCACAAAACACCATAATGAGCTGAGTTGTTGTGAGACTGGCTGCACTGAGTTCATGAGTCATCTTAGCTAATATGAACAGTGAACCTTGCTCGTGCTTTATCTGCCTTCTGTCGCGAACTATGGCCCCACTGAACATTCACCTAGTCTCTGTGAAATCCACACAAGCTCTCCGAGCACGTGAGTGAGACCTCATGAGAAATGCATGCTCTTTCTACATCGGCTGCAACCTTTTGTTCCCATGGGTTTTAGAAGGTGGAACTGTCTTGTAGTGAGCTAAATCAGCCGTGGAGGTTTTCACACACGACCATCACATCTGACGAACATGGCGAAAAGAAGTCACCTCTCACATCGGTGCTAACAGAGCCGAGTGGGGCCAGCTCTGCAAGCCAAGGATGCTGCAACCTCGGACAGCATCAAGCTAACGACAGAAAATACAGCTGACTCCACTGAGTTAGCATAACGGCACAGGAGCAAACTGCTGGCAGAGTGGAAATGAAACCCGGGTTGACAAAGACATGCGTACGTACCACATTAGTGCAGTGTTATCTGGACGAAGGTGTGCTGTGAAATGAACCGGTGCCGTCCTGTTTTTTTGACAGATTCCGTTCCTTTGTCGGCTGTCCCGTTCCTCCTCACACCCAGTAGGAAGGAGCCATATTTGACAGCTGGGTCACGTGGTACAGCCGTACAAAAAAAAAAAATCTCTTAAAGGCGTGGTTTTCGTTTGTTTTTTAATTTATTTTTAAACGTTATGCTTAAATATTTATTTTGTAACCTTAAGAAAGCGCATACTGAATATGCAACTTTAAAAACAAAACTACGCCCTTATTTATATTATAGCAAAGTTCGATATTAAACATGAATCGACCATTTTAGCATAGCATAAACGAAAATAGAATCGTGCCAGGTTATATATGTATAGGAAAAGGAATACGTTATGCTTAATTAGGCTTTAATTTTTGTTTACAATACGGTTTTTGGAAAAATGTTGTTACTGAATTTAGAAATAAAGCGATAAGTACTTCACTCCACAAGATGGCGGTCGCCTTATGAAAAAGAAGACGCAACGACGAAGAAGAAGAAGAACGGGCCTACGACGTTAATGACGTCGCAGCGCAACAACCAATCACAGGGCAGGAACGAAGATGGCGGAATCGGAGATGAGCGTCAGGTAGGCAGATAGCAACAAACTTTAGTTAATGTCCATCTCATTTAAATAGTTTTTAGAACTATTCATCAGTGAGTATACACTTCTACAAAGCGTGGCTATTTATTAAGTTCGGATTTAGTGTTATCTGCAGTAACGTTTATGTTTGACAGGGTGTCTTTTGAGCTGTTAGCACCACGCTAACCTAGCTTAGCAGCTGCTAACAGTTGAACATTTGAATGGCTTAACAGCAACGCGGTGTGTCAGCCGCATGTCAACAACAGCATGTTGACTTTTGAACTATACATCTGGTTAATAAAATAATGTAGAGCTTACGTTTCTCGTAAACATGTCTATGTGCCATGCTTGGTCGCTTCAAATAATACAACAGTGAACGTTAGTTGTGACAAAGTAGCAGAGGCTAACGCTAGTGTTTTGGCACAGACAGGACAATGACTTAGTACGTTAGCCCAGATGATTTGAATGGAAAATATCACCTCTCGCATTTGCACAGTATGAAAATACACCCACTTGCTGCCACTGAAACTACCCAGTCTGCAACTTGTTAATATATCGAATAATCCGTATTTCTCAGTTAGTTAATATGAACTCTGACAATTAATGTGTTTAGGAAATTGAGTGAGGTATAACATTATCAAATAGTCAACCAGCTCTCTGTATTAGTGTTTACAAAAAATATTTCACAGCTGATGTGTGGAAAAAGACTTTACTATATATGTGTATTTTAATGTCATGACATATGGTACTTTGTTACATTTTGTGTACGCACAGAAAGTGTTTATAGATAGTATTACCAGTCAGAAATGTTTCTCCATGCAGATTTTCAGACTGTTTGTACTGGAGTGCCCAATGTTTTCATTTAGGTGCACCCAATAATGCATTTGAATTAATTTTCAGGCTCACCAGTGAAAATGTTATTTTCGGCTGTAGTTGCACCCTGGAGCCCTACCCCGGCTTATACAGCTAAATATTAGAGAGATCCAAATATTTTACTAGAGAGATTGAAAGAATAGCTACCATAGTTTTAATGTTATGAAAAAATAGGGTTGTTTGGTGACATATTGCCCACTCTAATCTGCTTCAAACTGTCGGATGAAAATGTACTTTTTACATATGGATGAACTGACTCCTGACTGCTTCTTTCCCGTGTTTTATTAATTAATATATGATCACTTTGCTAAAATTCCCCTGTTTGTCTCTTAGGAGCTGTCGAGAATTATGGACTATACTGCTAGGAAGATCTGCATTGCGAGAACCGGTATGTCTTCTTGCCACATTTCTTTTATTTTTTTTATGTACCATAACTTACAAGAGTGTGAAATAGCTGAAATAACATTTTGAAGTTTGAATCAGAATTTAGATTAGGGTTGTTTTGACTGTGTTACCCCCCTCCCCAAAAATCACGGAAATACATTTGTTGTTCTCTGACAGTATATTGGTATTTAGACAGTGTCACACTAGCTGGAATGGCATGATGATTTTCTTTCTTCTTATTATGAAACTTTTGATGGGCACAGGCACAGATAGAGGCAGAACTTGACAGACACTGGGACAGACTGCATCAAGGACTCAATTACTACAAGCTACCCAGGTATGTCACAGTTTGATCCTATCATCAAATGTACTATTATTCATAACAGCCAAAAGAGTAATTGTCAGAATCACTTGTTCTAGCTCAACCTCTGCTGGGAAAGTGAAGGACAACAAAGATGTAGCACAGCCATTGAAGGATTTTGGTCTGAGGATCAGTAAACTATTGGTAAGAGTTGGACTTGAATTCATGGATTCATTTGGGGTTGCATTTCATGATTTGATAAGTTAATGCTTTAATAATCTTACAGGGTCTTGATGAGCAGCAGAGTGTGCAGCTTTTACAGTGCTACCTACAGGAGGACTACAGAGGAACCCGTGATTCGTTAAAGGTCACTGATTTTTTTTTTTCCGCAGCTAAGATGAAATTTGTGTCTGAAATCTTGGTGCACTTTTGCAGCACACAAAAAAAGCACCTGCTATGTGCAGTTTTTACAGAAAAATTATAGTATTGTGAAATGTTTTACCCAATTTTGTTCAGTGATGATTTTGATTAAGGTCACCTTTTTTTGTTAAAAAGTATTGTTAAAGTTATTCAGCTGGTGGCTAATGGAGTCTTTCATACAGGTTGTTCTCAAGGATGAGCGACAAAGCCAGGCATTGCTGCTGAAGGTCAGTACAGAGATCTGCAGTCATTTACACTGACTGAATAGCTACACTTTTAATACAAAAAGTTTGACTGACTGTGTATTCACAGATTGCTGACTATTACTACGATGAGCGTATGTGTCTGCTCAGATGTGTCCTGCTCTTGCTGACGTACTTTCAGGATGAACGACATCCATACAGGGTGAGAAACAGCTGGATTTGGGTCACATCAGAAAATTAAAAAGAACACTGTTTGCATATTTCTCATTGAAAATACGTCCAGTTGTTCTTACTTCTGTAACATAACTCTGGGTGTGTTGGGTTTTCTCCAGGCTGAGTACAGTAACTGTGTAAATAAACTGGAGAAGGACCTGGTGAGCAACTACCAGTCGCAGTTTGAGAAGCTCTTCAAAGCAGAAGCACCAACATGGGAAACTCATGGAAACCTCATGGTGATAATTTGATTTGCTTCACATTTTGTTATTACAATCTACAATTACCTCGATTATATGTAACTATTACTCACATTTGTTCTGTTTGACTTGAAGTTCAGAATTGGTAGTGATATTTGTCAAATAATTTAAAATGATGTTTTATTTATTTATTGAATTTTTTTTTATAGACGGAGAGGCAGGTGTCACTATGGTTCCTCCAGTGTCTGAGAGAACAGTCGCTGCTGCTGGAGATCATCTTTCTGTATTACGCCTACTTTGAGATGAGCCCATCCGACCTGCTCAGCTTCACCAAAATGTTCAAAGAACAAGGCTTCGGTTTGCGGCAGACCAACAGACACTTAGTAGACAAGAGCATGGACGCATTGGTTGACCGCATCGGGTAAGAGAATCTCATAGCGTTAAAACGATATATCTTCCTCCGGGAAGCGTAAACCAAAATAGCTCTGACCCATCACAGTATGCTCATAAGGCCTCTGAGGCTGTCGTGTGGTGTCATTTGGTTCCTGTATGTTGGGGGGGGTGGGACCTCCATGGATCTGACTTTTTTTCCTGCACATCCCACAGATGCTTAATCTGATTGGGATCTGGGGAATTTGTTGTATTATAATGTCAAGTACATTCTTTAATATTTTATTCCTTGTGTAGTATTTTACGTCTTGTATGTTTCTCTGGCCTGCAGATATTTGAGCTCTCTCATCCTGGTTGAGGGAATGGACATAGACTTCCTGCACAAGTGTGCCCTGGAAGACCGTACGGAACAACATCAGTTCTCCGGTGCTCCTGATGTCGTCAAGGTTTGACCAGAGTCTGTGCATACGATGTAATGCAACTGTAGAACAATAATACTGACAAAAAATCCAAACAATGAGCTTAATTTGACCTAAAGCTTTTCAGGAAAAAAAATGCATTTCAAAGGAAAGAGTGGCTCTTTTTAAATGACTTAATGTTTATTAATGACCTCATCAAATCCCTAGTTTAACATTACAGAAATGACAGAAAATTATTTCTGAAACTGTATTTCCTCTGTTTCTTTCAGGAGATGGATCAGCTGCTGCTGACATTTGGTGATATCCCTCATCACGGACCTGTGCTGCTGGCCTGGGTCCTGTTGAGACACACTCTGCGACCAGAAGAGACCAGCCCTGTGATCAGGAGGATAGGCAACACCGCCCTACAGCTGGGGGTGTTCAAGTACATTTCTACTATGCTGAAAGGTCTCGGAGTCTCAGGGAATAATGTAAGAGAACAGAGAAACACACCGATGCAACAGTCTCTTTAATGCACACTGTCTTGTCTCAGCTTCTCCACTGCTACCATTCCTTAAACTGCTTAAATTTCTGGGTAGAACTACATCAAGTGAAGGAAGTCCGTTCACAAGGTCTTAATCCACACTTGAATCAAAGGCCAGACAGCCATGGATTTTGTTGTCAGGATTCCGTGTGCTTCTGGTTTTGTTTACCAGGTAGTTAAATTTAATCACATGGGGCCTCAGACATAAACTAGTCTCTAATGAGAGGGCTAGAATGAAAACCACCTGGCAGTTGGAAAGCATGCCGCACAGGATTAGTTTATAGTCAGAATCTGAGCTGATTCAAATTTCTGGTTTCATAATCATGTCCCTTAAGCTGTGGTTCATGTCTGCAGCGCAGCCAAACATTGAAGTGAGAAGATCTACATCGTCACTGACAATTAGAGTGCCTTTATTGTCATTCAAATTCTAAAACTCGTCAAATTTTCAGCAAAAACGCTATATTTTTTTCTGATAAAATATGTGACACAGTATCACAAACAGTATGCTGTATGCAACGTCTATGCTCTGATATGTATTTATATTGTTATACGACATTAAATTTGACCACTCTTTGACTCTTTCCCTCCAGTGCACAGCAAGCACAGCAAAGATGTGTATCTACGGTCTCCTCTCATTTGTCATCACTTCTTTTGAAGAGGAAAGCCTACAGGTATACAACCGTGTGCGTGCGTGCGTGTGTGTGTTGTTATGTTTATTGTTCCTCAGTCACATCCATATTTGTAACCTATGTTAATATCTTGCTATCATATTGCATGTGACAGACTGACGGTGTGGCGACACAGTGCTCCCATCTGATAGATGCTGCTTGTGAGGTCCTCTCTGCTCCCAATCTGGCTGAAGTCTTTTGGGAAATGGTGAGAAAATAAACAAAAATGAGAGTGCATCAGAGATAACTTTGGATAAAAAAAACAAAAATGTTGACAGTCGAAACTTTTTGTCGATATTTTTTTGTAAATCCAGAAACCGAACATGGGATTGGGAATGATCCTGGACAGTGCAGTCGGAATGTTTCCTCATAAGATTGGACCACTGTTACAGCTTCTAACGGCACTTCTGTCAAACAAGTCAACCGTTAAAAAGGTAGATTACACACATCCGGAGACATGTATATTTCATATGCTCTTCTTTGCCTAATGTCAATTGTTTAATGTTTTTGTTTTTTTGTTTGGCAGGTGTACAACTTTTTGGATAAGATGTCCTTCTATACCCAAGTTTACAAACATAAACCAAATGATATCATCTCCAAGGATGATGAGACACTTTGGAGGAGACAAACACCAAAACTCCTCTACCCTCTTGGTTAGTGCGTTTGGTTGTTACACTGCGATTTTAATGCGGTTATAGATTTAGTGTGCCCAAAAAATGTCTGGTGATATTAGGCATAATTATAGAAGATTTAAGATTTTTCATGAAGTACCTCCACTCTAACATCTTGTCTTAATCGTCAGGCACAGGGCAGACTAACCTCTGGATGCCACAGGGAGTGTTCGGCCAGGTGATGATTGGAGGCGAGCAAGGCTACGTGGTTCGATGGGAGCACTCCTACAGCTCCTGGACTCTCTTCACCTGTGAGGTGGAGATGCTGCTCCACGTGGTTTCAACAGCAGGTACGCAGCTGCTTGTACATTCATTCTTACAAGCAGATGGTTAAATCCTTTAAACCTATGTAATTCTTACATATTGCGCCTTTTTAAAACCACTATTCTCGAATTGTGGTGAGCTCCCCCTAGTGGTACGTGAAGGAATGCATGATATTTTTTTAAATGAAACAAGATAATTTGAAAATATTTATTACTGGTTTTTGCTTTTCCTTCTTCCAGATGTTTTGGCTCACTGTGCACGTGTGAAGCCGATCCTTGATCTGGTCCATAAGATCATCAGCACAGACTGGACTGTGTCAGATTGTCTGTTGCCTCTCACTTCACGCATCTACATGTTACTGCAGAGGTAATCTAACTTTAGGGAGGCATACCCATCAAACACGAAAGTGTATTTGAAACAGTCTTGACTGTAAACAAGTGATTAATTTATCTTTTAATCTATGTGTGTTACTGTTAGGTTAACATCCGTCATCAATCCTCCAGTGGACGTGATCGCCTCCTGCGTGAACTGCCTCTCCGTACTGGCTGCAAGGATGCCTGGGAAGGTTGGTATGCTCCGTACTTGTTGTGTGAACAGAAAGTAAAATCAGAGCTTTAAAGTCACAGTTTGGACATCCTCCAAACACAGCTCTTATATATCTTCTCTTTTTTCTCTCAACATTCAGGTGTGGTCCAGTCTGCACCACACAGGCTTCCTCCCCTTTGCCTCCAACCCTTTGACCAACATGGCTCAGTGTGTGAGGTAATTTTAAAAGCTCAGAGTGTGTGCTGCCTATTGTTTGCTTTGTCTGGCAAATATCAGACTTTTATTTCTGGCTGAATGTAAAGTATTAAACACAATTAATTTTTTGTTCTAGTGCTGAAGGGATGAAGGCAGGTAACTATGGCAACCTGTTGGTCCAGATTGAGCAGCCAAGGGGGGAGTACGCTGTGACCATCGCCTTCCTTCGTCTCATTACAACTCTGGTCAAGGTAGTAACGGTTTTTACCAAATTAGATGTAAACAGCTGCTAAATGTTGGGATTTTTTATACAAAATGAATCTATAAATGTGTTGTCCCGCTGCTATAATGTACATCTTATCTCTCTTCTTCTCTCCCTGTTGGTAAATTTCAGGGTCAGCTTGGCAGCACTCAGAACAAAGGCCTGATCCCCTGTGTGCTGCTGGTGTTGAAGGAGATGCTTCCCACCTACCATAAGTGGCGTTACAACACCTATGGAGTCAGGGAGAGGATAGGTAAGGGCACATGTCTTACATGACAGTGGTAGCAAGTTTCTTTCTTTCAGAATCGAGGTAGAACTGAATTAACACTTTTTTTTTTTATGTTGCTGTAGGTTGTCTTATTTTGGAGTTGATCCATGCCATCCTCAATCTGAGCCCAGAGGGAGAGGACCAGGGCAGGTACGTCTGTTTAAACTATGTTTTATGTAAATTCAGTCAAAATCTATTATTTATTTTAAAAAATTGACAACAATATAGTATTTCCAACTTTCAATTGTGCTTTTTTAAATTTGTCTGATAGTAAACTAAGTGCAGTGTTAAAACTTTTGCACTGTTGGACAAGTCAAAGACCTGAATGTCTCAACTTTCCATTGACCAAACGATTGGTAAATTATGAAAACTGTTGTTGGCTGCTGCCCTGATTTGGCTGTTGATTTATTTTCTAAAGTTGATTTATTTTTTTCTTCCTCAATACAGCACCCCCACCCTGCAGTCTCTGTGCATCTACAGCCTGGCAAACACTGAGGCTGGACAGGCAGTTGTCAATATTATGGGAGTTGGAGTTGACACCATTGACGTAGTCCTGGCTGCACAGCCAAGCAGGTGAACAGACCGTGTTCCATATTTTGTAATTGACTGAAAATGTGTCATGTTATGAAATTCAATCGTTATATCTTCTTGCATTTTCTCTGTTTTCTAGCTGTGGCTCTGAGGGTCCTGGTCAAATCCTGATCCAGACAGTCAAACTGGCCTTCTCTGTCACCAACAACGTCATCCGCCTGAAGCCGCCATCTGACGTGGTGTCTCCTCTCGAGCAGGCCCTGACCCAACATGGCGGCCATGGCAACAATCTCATCGTTGTCCTGGCCAAGTACATCTACCACAAACATGATCCAGCGCTGCCTCGCCTGGCAATCCAGCTGCTCAAAAGGCTGGCCACAGTAAGGACTTGTTAAATATCACATTTCTTCAACTAGTGACCTGGGGCCTTTATTTACTCTTTTTGATCCACTCCCATTTGCCCTGTTAAAAGTTACTGCATTACGCTGTTAATACAAATTCCTGTATCCATTTCAAATTAAAAGCTCTTTCACATTTCCCTTTAGTGACAATACTTTTATTGTGATACATTTACAGGACTATTATTTACAACAAAGTGTTGTATTTGGCATGATTATTTTGTTGAACTCAAGCAATGGAAATATACGTTATGCTTACGTTTATCCCCCCTTGTTTTGTCCCTGGCCAGTATTTGGGACCAGTCTTTAATTTTACTGCTGTTTTCTTTTTGAGAAAATATGGAATACGTACAGTATGTCTTTGCTTTTGTTTTGTACAGTAAGTATTGATATTGAACTCTGAATTGAAATATTTTATCTGTAGGTGGCTCCCATGTCAGTTTACGCTTGCCTTGGTAATGACGCAGCAGCCATCCGTGATGCGTTCCTTACCCGGCTGCAGAGCAAGACAGAAGACATGAGGATCAAGGTCATGATCCTGGAGTTCCTCACGGTTGCTGTGGAAACCCAGCCAGGCCTCATCGAGCTTTTCCTAAACCTGGAAGTCAAGGATGGCAAAGAAGGGTCAAAGGTATGATGTGTAGTGATACAAAGGAGATTATTTCGTATTAGTTTGTGTAGTGCTGTATCTGGATTCAAAATATCTGCATGTACTTTGTTTTAATCTGTAGGAGTTTCTGCTTGGTGAGTGGAGCTGTCTTCATGTGGTGTTGGACCTGATTGACTCCAAACAGCAGGGAAAGTATTGGTGTCCTCCGCTGCTCCACCGAGCAGCCCTGGCCTTCCTCCTCGCCCTCTGGCAGGACCGCAGAGACAGTGCCATCTCCGTCTTACGTAAAAAGTAAAAAGCGCATTTTATCTCACTTTGTTGTGGAAAAGTATGTACAACTTAACTGAAAGTCTGAGTGACTGAGTATGATGAATAAATTGCTGCTTGCTTTTTTACACAGAGAACGGTTTTGGGAAAATTTGACAACACCTCTCTTTGGAACACTCACCCCACCTTCAGATACCACAGAGGTATTTTTCACACAGCTATGATGATTTTATGTGAAATTGGATGTCAAATATTTCAACTCGAGCATTTTGTCCCCCTCAGCCGTGCGTTTTGGAGACATGTGCTTTTGTCATGAAAATCATCGGCCTGGAAATCTACTATGTTGTTAGGTAATCCCAGAATCCCTAACGTAATAAAAATGTGTCATATTTTTCACTTTCATTTACATACAACTGCTCATATTATATTAAATGTTTTGTGTCTGCGTTGTTACAGTGGTTCCTTGGAGCAGTCACTGAAGGATGGGCTTCAGAAGTTTTCCAATGCACGACGATATGAGTACTGGTCCCAGTATGTGAAGTCTCTCGTGTGCCACATCGTGGAGATGGAGGAGGAAGGCATCTGTTACTTCCCTGAGACCCAGATGTTGATCTCTGCGTGGAGGATGCTGCTGATTCTTTCCACTAGCCATGTACGTTACAGCAAACCCAGGCCTGGTTAGAGTGTTGTAGGTGTGCAAGAAAGGATGCGGGGTATACGTGATCAGAACTTGATCAGGCTTGAAGTAGGTCTGAATGATTGATTGTTGGTTTTTGAGGGTATAGAAATATTTGGACACAGCTCCTCTAATCTCGCGTTGGAAAGGTGGTTTGGGGAAGTGGTTTTATGAAGCTTTTCTACCAACTGTCAAGCAGTTCTGATGGAGTATACATGAAAGCCCTGATAAGCCTACCTCAAGCGAATATTTCAGCATTTGGGAAGTAAACTTGTTTTCTTGCCAAATGTTTGATGAGAAGAATGATACCGCTTGTCCTGGCTTGGTCCTTTTAAAGTCTTTCATCCTTTGTAACAGGGGTCCGCTTCATGACTCACACGCTAAACAATCCAAATCCCAACACTGCGGTCACTGATTCTGTTGCCTTTATTTTGGCTGATTTATTCTTGCTTTAAACAAAATAAAACCATTCCTGTATCCAATGTGAGAGAACAAGTTACAACATAGTACCAAGGCCCAGTTCTACACGTTTGCTTATGAGTCACTCCCACCCCATCTGTCAGTGACAGCTGATTAATAACATAACTTTGAGATATATTCATAAGTCAAAAGAAAAGATGTGTGTCATCTTAAAAAAAATAACTTTGTATCTTTTAAGTCACATGAGAAAATTCACTGGTGTTTTTACACAAAATCTCATTTGTAGATTTACCATATCAAAACAATTATATATTTTGTGTTTTCAGTCCGATGTGATGCAGGTAACAGATGATTCGACCAAACTGAAGCTCTTCATGGACGTCCTGGATGGGACCAAAGCTGCTGTAAGTCATCGTGGCATCACATAATGTCTGATATTTCTCTGACCTTTACTGCTGTTTTACTTACCAACTCTTTCTGTCTCTTTCAGCTGACTACACCCATGTCCGTGCCTTGTCTTCGCCTTGGATCCATGATGGCCACTCTGCTACTCGTCCTCCTCAAACAGTGGAAAAGGTGTGTATTCACGCTTTTGACAGCTTTGACAGTTTCCAGGTTTTAAGTCTCAGTCAACAGTGCATAGCTTTATCGCTAATAGACCCTGTCTCTGTTCTCCTCTGTCTCCAGTGTGGTAGCAACAGCCCCCGACATCCTGTCTCCCCTCTCCCTGATCTTGGAGAGTGTCCTGCAAGCTGACCAGCAGATGATGGAGAGGACCAAAGCCAAAATCTTGTCTGCACTCATTTCTGTGCTACAGATTCAGGGACTCAACGGTAAGAGACCTGTGTGTCTTCTGTCATCTGTGTTTTTATCTAATCTTGCAGTTTGTAGTTCAAGGGGTTCATCAATTGATTTCTTTGTAAACTAGGAGGAGATATTTCCCAGCTGCCCCAGCTGTTGTTGTCTGTGTGCGAGACGGTGAAAGACGAGGCCCTGGCGCTCATTGACAATACACGTCACATGAGCCAGGCGGCAGACACAGCGGAAGACGAGGACAGCATGGAGACGGATTCTCCCCGCGGCCCACAAAAGGACCAAAGAGACGGGGTAGGCCACAGATTGGCAAATAGATGTTTAAAATGTAGTGAGTAATTATGTGACAGAGCGCACACAACAGTGTACACCCACCATGATTCTAATTTTAGCCTCTTCTTCTTTATCCCAGGTGTGCGTGTTAGCACTGCATTTAGCGAAGGAGCTGTGTCGTACCGATGAGGACGGCGAGCACTGGGTCTCCGTGATGAGGAGGGTCCCAGTCCTCCCCTCGGTGCTCAGCGCTGTTGAGCTCAGCCTGCGATCCAAACACAACCTCTACTTCACTGAGGCTGCACTTCACCTGCTGCTCACACTGGCCCGCACGCCGCAGGTACACAACACATAAACACACTTTTCCACTGTGAAGTTTGAAGGATGGTTAGTTTATCTCTAAATATTTCTGACTTCCCTGGCCAGTCTTTGGCTCTCAGGCCAAAGTCCATTCGCTCTGTCTGTAGAAATTAATCCTAAAAAAAAAAATGTAAAATGTTTTGCAATTATATAGTTTTGTTTCTTTTCTTTTTTCTGATGCAGACTTCTAAATACTTGTTAATCTATCTTGAGTCAATCCTACGTGCACTGTATACTGCTGTAAATTAAACCATAGTGCTTGTGTTTATCATATTGAAAGAGGATGTTACCTCCATTTGTGTTTTTAGTTTTTGGATACACAGACAATACTTGCTAGTAGGATCAATTTATTGTTGGTTTTGTTCCTTTCATGGGATATTTCACAATAAGAAAAATGGAGATGAACCCCCAGCATCGTCAAATGTGTTAAAAACGATCCTTTACACCGATTAAAGATGTCACACATTGAGGGTGTCTTCATTTGTCCTCCAGGGGGCAGCAGCTGTTGCTGGAGCAGGAGTCATCCAAACCATCTGCCTCCCTCTCCTGAGTGTCTACGAGGGGTCTTCAAATGGAGCATCGCAGGTAATAAAAAATGAAATTATTGTGTTCCTCTGTGAAACAATATTTTCTATAAAAGCAGTGCTTAATGACTCAGACAAAACGCTGCATTAACATGATAAAATAACACAGTATCTGTCTTTGAACAGAGTTTCTCCCGGAAGTCCCAGGACTCTGCCTGCTGGCCGGGAGTTTACCGCCTCTGCATGTCTTTAATGGAGAGTCTACTCAAAACTCTGCGCTACAACTTCATCAACGAAGCCTTGGACTTTGTTGGAGTACATCAAGAGCGCATACTGCAGGTATGACTGTGATGGCATGGAAGTTGTCTCATTGCATTAACAGGGATTCAATACTGGGGCTCAACTTAAATGTTATAACTGCATTTCATTGTTGTATGCTGGTAATGTGGATGTTTTTTATGTTGATGATGATATTCCAGATCTTATCTTGTCTGTCCTGTTCAGTGTCTGAATGCAGTGCGGACAGTGCAGAGCCTGGCGTGTTTAGACGAGGCCGATCACACGGTCGGTTTCCTGCTGCAGCTCTCGAGCTTCTGTAAGGAGTGGCAGTTTCATCTGCCCAAACTGCTCCGAGATGTTCAGGCAAGTCCAGAGAAGAGCCAAACAACAGCCGAGATAACACATCAGCTTCAACAGAGCAGTCTCCGTTCAGCATTCAGTTATTTAATATTTATCTGTCTGTGCAGGTGAACCTGTGTTATCTGTGCCAGACCTGCACGTATCTGCTCCACAGCAAGAAGATGCTTCATCACTACCTCCAGGTCAGGAACAAGGACTTTTTTCATATGATTTCATAATGAAAGGCACTGTAGTGTCATTACTCTTCTCAAATTAAGTAAAAAAGAGCTCCAAGATGTGTTTTTATTCAGATAAATAACAAATGTATGTTTGTTTTTTTGTTTTCTTTAGGCTAAAAACGGTGAGGCGCTGCCCCCTGGTCCTCTCCCCAGGACGCAGCGGCCCGCTCAAACCCCGTCTAAAGAGGCAGCAGGTGGCGGGGAGAGAGAGGAAGCTGAGCAGAAGGCCCTGCTGGCTGTGCAGTGTAGTCTTCTGAAGATCCTCAGTAAAACCCTGGCAACGCTGCAGCACTTCACTCCAGACTGCTGCCAGATACTCCTGGACCAGGTCAGCCTGCTTAATCATGAAAAACTTCCACTTCTGCTGATATTTATGCCAAGATATGAACACAAAAACATGAAGGAGAATTTAAAATATGCCATCTGTGTCTCTGCTTGTGTGTCAGAGTATGGACTTGGCAGAGTATCGAACCTTGTTTGTGCTCAGCTTCACAACTCCGGCGTTTGACCCTGATGTCGCTCCTTCGTTCGGGACCCTTCTGGCCACCATCAACGTGGCCCTGAGCATGTTGAGCGAGGTAGATTTCTAATGTAATCACATAACTTCAGCTGCAGTCGGCCTACAGTAGATCGCTGATTGTTTTGTCCTTTCTTGTTCACAGATGGAGAAGAAGAAGGAACCAGTTTCCTTGAGCATAGTCTCACTGGCCTCATCAGAGGAGATTCAAGCTCTGAAGTGAGAAAATTTCCCTCCATGCAGTCTCTGTTACTAAGCTAAGCTAGCCGGCTGTTGGCTGTAGCTTCATACAGACAGATGAATTGATGAATTTTTTTTTCTTCAGGTCGTTGCTGATGTTCACCATGGAGAACTGTTTCTACGTGCTGATCTCTCAGGCTGTTCGGTGTCTCAAAGATCCCTCCATCCTACCTCGAGACAAACAGAGGCTCAAACAGGAGCTCAGCTCTGAACTGGTGAGACGTCAAGCCTTCTCTGTGCTTTCAAATGATGAGTTTAGCGATATTCTGTTTTTAAACACTAAATTTATCCTGCCAACATGTAAAACCTGTGTTAGAGCTTAGAGCCTCCTTGGCCAGGTTCGGACAAATATTTAGAAAGGATGTACAGGTTCGGTCACGCCACTTAACAGTTCAGTTCATTTTGGGGAGAATGTAGTGTAAAAATAACCTACTCTTCTCCTTGAGGCTATATGTCCTGTAAAGTGCTGGGGTTTGATATTTACGTAATGACGCCTGAACACAACATAAAGGCTATTTGTTACTTTCAGAATGCCTGATCTTGGAAAAATACCCACTATAACTACCTGTGTAGATAAAGCCTGTTACATATTATTCCTCTATAACGTAGAACTACATTGTTGTCTAAAAACATTAAAAACTATAGCGCTTGGCTATTTTAGGACATTTCTATGCTTAATTAAACTATATATAACATATGGGCGTAAATATTCAAAGTGTTTTACTTTGAGAGATTTATTATTATTTTGCGAAATTAGCTTTCAAATTGACAAACTTCTTATCTGTATATCATTGTGTCTCTCATCACTGACTGCTGTACACATTTCCCACGCAGGACCTAGCCTCTTTTATACGAGGAATATGAATATGCTAGTCTTACCCCTTTATAAAGCACTGAATATATATATTGTTTTCTAACATCTGATTTTCTCGTTCTTTCCCCCTACAGAGCACTCTTCTCTCAAGCCTCTCCCGACACTTCCGCAGAGGCTCCCCATCGTCTCCGGCTAGTGGCATCCTCCCTTCCACCCAGTCCAAACCTCCCACGCCTGGCTCCAAGGCGAGCCACGAAGGTCAAGAGCCGTTCATCCAGCTCGTTCAGGCGTTTGTCAGACTCGTACAAAGATAGATGTACATGGATCCCAAACACTTACTGTTGTTTTACAAAGCCAACATTGTTTTTGTACCTCAGAAAAAAAACAGACTTTCTGGTGTTATGCCTCATTCTTATGTACAGTTATTGCAGTAGTTAAAATAGCACAAATCTGTGAACTGCAGTGAGTTTATTCGAATATGTTTGGAGCCATTTCATTTTGCCAAAACTGCTGTTTATGACAAAATTTGACACGACCACAACCAAAGTGTTGAAGCCAATAAGAAGCTGCCTGATTGTCCAAACGAACATATATAATGAAGAGATCTTGGTGCTACCAAACATCAGTCATTGACTGTGGTTTAACTTTCCAAGACCTAGTTTTATAGGTCGCTTTGATGAAACTTAAGGACCAGACACATTTCAAGTGCTACTTAAGAAAAATTAGACCTTTCAAATTTAATCCTATGTACAATGACTAAATGTAGTAGAACAGCTCGCTCTGTGAAGCAGCACTATTCTTTTTCTAAAACTCTTCATTTTAAATCTTGATCTGAACTTTGCTATTTTCCTATCTCTGCTTAAAAGTGGCTGCCAAGATTTGTACTAAAAAAAATGTATATGCTAATAAAGGGACTTTTGTACCACAGTGGAGTTTCATTCAATGTTTTTTCTTTACTGCATTTGAACATGATTCTTTGAACCATGCTATACACAAACTGATGAAAACAAGAAGGTAAAAACAATGTTCAGTTATAAAATACATTTTCATGTTCTTATGTGATGTACGGAAGAGGATTGAGGCCACATGTGAATTTTTTTTTGACTTCTGACTTTAAAGTCAGAATTCTGACTTTCTAAGAGGATTAGGGCCACATGTGAATTTTTTTTTGACTTCTGACTTTAAAGTCAGAATTCTGACTTAATCTCGGAATTCTTGACTTTAAAGTCAGAATTATTCCCCTTTAATCTCAGAATTCTGACTTCAATCTCAGAATTCTGGGATTAAAGGAGAAGAATTCTGACTTCAATCTCAGAATTCTGACTTTTTTCTCAGAATTCCATCCATCCATCCATTGTCTGACGCTTATCCGGGGCCGGGTCGCGGGGGCAGCTGTCTGAGCAGGGACACCGGGACTTCCCTCTCTCCAGACACTTCCTCCAGCTCCTCCGAGAGGATCCCAAGGCGTTCCCAGGCCAGCTGGGTGACATAGTCACTCCAGCGTGTCCTGGGTCTTCCTCGGGGTCTCCTCCTCCCAGTGGGGCATGCCAGGGCCACCTCAGCTGGCTCCTCTCGATGTGGAGGAGCAGCGGCTCTACTCCGAGCTCCTCCCGGGTGACAGAGCTCCTCACTCTATCTCTAAGGGTGCGCCCCGCCATCCTGCGAAGGAAACTCATTTCGGCCGCTTGTATCCGGGATCTTACTCTTTCGGTCACAACCCAAAGTTCATGACCATAGGTGAGGGTAGGAACGTAGATTGACCGGTAACTCGAGAGCTTTGCCTTTCAGCTCAGCTCTCTCTTCACCACGACAGACCGATACAGCGGCCGCTGCACCGATCCGCCTATCAATCTCAAAAAAACTCAACTCGAACTCAAAAAAAAATTCACATGTGGCCCTAATCCTCTTCCATAGGATATGCATCATATAAAAAAAAGAATGAAGGGAAAAATATTTAAATTACAGCATCAGAAATTTTTCCTCCAGGAAGTGTTCATTAGGAGCATGTTTCAGGCCAATTCTGAGATCAATGTCAGAATTCTTCCCCGTTAATGTCAGAATTCTTCCCCTTTAATGTCAGAATTCTTCCCCTTTAATGTCAGAATTCTGAGATCAATGTCAGAATTCTTCCCCTT
>OMLP01029550.1:1562-19456 GCA_900302685.1 Spondyliosoma cantharus
GGGGGGGGGGGAAAGATGGAGGGAGGAAGTCAGAGAAAGTAACTTACAGGATAAACGAGGAGTTGAGAATTAAGAGGAAGGGGCGGATAAGCGCGGGGCGTGAAGACGAAGGTGAAATCGGAGAAACATAGAAAGACGGAGGGAGAGACGATTTCTCCTGGGATGGAGGAAGGAGATCTAATGTCAAGACAGGATGAGAGAGAAGCTCGTAGAGATGCATTCGACAGATACGGAAAAGAGATTCTTGGCAAAAACAAAAGAAAATCCTTCCCAGGCTGCGGCAACACTCGCGGTAATCTGAGGACTTGATTGAGAACACTTCACGTGATTGGTGTAACGTTAGCCTCTGCGACCTCCTCGAGCACTTAACGAGGAAATGACCGACACACTCTGGGTAATTTGCGCCAATTAGCCGCCATGGCAACCCGCCGGTGTGAGGATATCAGCTGTCCTCTAATCAAAGCGCACGGGCAGCGGCTCAGGTAATGCTGAGAAACGTGAGAATTTATGACTCATAGAGACACACACACACACACACACCACACACACACACACACACACACATTCCCAGGATGAGCTCACTGAAACGAAACATTCCAGAAATAGCAGGTTTTAAAAAAGCTTTTCTAGTTACTGATAACAAAACAAGCATTTGGTAATTTTTTCATACTTTGGCAGTATTTGGTATATTTATAGATATATAATAGAATATATTACATACGCAATAACACATCGCAAGTACAACATACAGACCTGTGTCAACTGTGAAAACTGTCCTGATTGGGACTTTTGTTGCGGCTGTCTTTTGTGGTTTCTTGGTTTTGTGGTTTTGTGGTTTCGTGCCCTGCAGAGGATCCCTGGCGGCTGCAGCTGCCTCCTCTCTCACACCTGCAGCTCATTTGATCATCAGCTCAAACGCTCCGCTCGTCTCTCCGCTCGCCGCCAGATCATTTCGTCTCCTTGATGTGGTACACGGTCTCTCAGCGAGCGCTCCTACCTGTGATTCTTCTCTCTTTGCGTCTCCGCTGACTTTGTTACCCGCTTGTTTGATCGACTTACCTCGAAGCCTCCGGCGCCTCTGCTACCTGCCTGCGCTCCACTGCGGCTCCGTCACCAAGCCTCACCTGAAGCCACTGCGAGTCTCCAACGCTACACCTGCCTGAACCCGAGACATTCTCAAAAGGACTTTCACAATAAATGACTTGAACCATCTTCCTCTGCTTTTGTGTCCTACAGACAATTATTCATTTTACAATAACGTTCTCCTGACAGCTGAGACCTCCTGCACGTCGTAACCAAGATGACAGCAATTAGCAATTTTTTTTACACAGGAAAACTACGTACGAACACAATCAAACCTTTAGCACAGCCGTCACAGTTTGGTTAGGTTCGGGAAAATATTGTAATTCGGGTTAAAATAAGATTATTCGTGAAACTTCCCTTACGAACGTCACGTACGCGTCTTCACTCGACCGTCCGTCCCTGACCTCTTCGCCTCACTTCCTCCTTTAGAGCCGCGGTAATAACTTCAGCCACTAGAGGTCGCTGCCCGACAAGAAACGTCATCACCGATCATAATCACGTCTCTCTCTGTTTGTCTGATGAGGACGTGCTGGATGACATATTAATCTTGATTATAAACCACCTCTGCGATGTTCAGTTTACAATAAGTTGCACTAAACTGGAGTTTCCTCTTAAAGACAGGTTTAGTAATGTGCGCTCAAGTCGTTTGTCATTAATAAATATGTTTTTCTTAATGATTTCCAACGTATTAATCCGTTAACAGCCCGTGTGAACTTCTCGTCTGCGCGCCTTTCACATGATTTGGCTGTGAGTTGAACTCTGCTGCGTCTCCTCACAGCCAAAGGGGAAATAGCTGTAAGGCATGAAATTAGACCAGTTTTTACTGTGCAGGACTCACACCAGCGCTACCATTATTCAAAATGACAGTTAAAACCTCTTGGAACAGGTCTCTGCTGTTATCAAGCGTTGTTGCTGGCTCTCGTCCGTCCTCTCGCTTTTCAAAACACTCTCCCATGCCACAGGAAGCAACAGGGTTTTTACGGGAAACGTGGTCTTAATTTTGAGAGAAAAAAATTGTTACAAGTAGCACCTTTTAATATACTTTATGGGAACCAAGTTGAGCCTGCCCGTGTGGTTTGTAGCTGGACGGACGCCGGCTCGAATCCACCGTGCTTCAATTTTTTGGAAATCTGGTTCAGGAAAGAATGAGTAATGCTCTCGCTTCGTGCACGGCTATGATATTGGGGACGATAGAGGCAGGTAACCCCCCCAGCGGCTGCAGTGGAGAGGAGGACTATGGTTATGGGGCCTGTGGCTGCATGTTCAGCGCTCTTTCCCTGAATAAATAAAGGTTAAAAAGAAAGTCAGCATGTCCCGTGTTTCCACCGCGGCACTGACTCATCTCTGCTGGGGTTGGTTGTCCCTGTCAGCTCGTCTGGTGTCTGGTGGCGCGAGGCGAGGCCAGACGGATGACAATTCAGCATTTTCTTGACTGCCGTATCCCTCCTCGTTTCCTCCTCGTCCTGCGCTCCCGAGCTCTCCACATGGTTTTCATTTTCCGCGCAGGCCGCGACGCCAAAAATCAGTACATCATCGCAATAAATTACACCTTTTCATCTATATTTCGGCTGCTTCTTGGTACTCGATCCGCTGCTGACTGACGGATATTTAATGGTTTGAAGAGAGGGACAGAAACAAAGACCCCCCCCCGAGGTCTCTCTAGTTTGTCTTTATCTCCTCGGTGCTTCTGTCCATTGTGGCGGAGGGGAAGTGGTTTCTGCAGTGTGGGCCGTGTTGGCTACAAACACCAGAGACAGACAGATAATTACACTGTCAGAGTCGGGAGATCCTGCCATTGTGTGTGTGTGTGTGTGTGTGTGTGCGTGCAGACACATCCTCAACTAATCTGCTCTTTGTTTTTCACTGATACAATTTGTCTCTGTTTTATTTTATCAGAAACAACCCTCTTCACGCCGAGAATCAGTCCGAGCCAACAACAGCTTCCAGCCCTTTTAACCCGCTCTCGACTCTTTCGCCTTTGTAGCGCTTCGAGCAGACAATTCTCTCTGGACGAGTCCCAAAAGTCTGGACTTCCCTGGGAGAGCTCCGGCTCCGAAACCGCACGCCTCCAAAAAAAAAAATAATAAAAAAACCACGGAGAAGCTGGGAGATGTCCCTTAGAAGAAAAATGAACAGATCCGAGACGGCTCCCATGAGAGTTTTCTGCAGTTCTACGTAAATTATGTGGCTTTTCAACACGTGACAGTCGGAGTTTCACCACACTGGGTGGCACTTTAACTTTCAGAGGACAGTTGGAGGAAACATCCCACTGCAGCTGGGAACACGTGTGATCAGATACAAGGGATTTTATATTCATTCAATCAATAAATGCTTTTTTCCACACAGAATATGCAATATTGTTTTGTCTGTTTTGGCCTCGATGTAGAATCGGGGGGATATTTGTCATATATATGTTTTCAGCTACATTATGATACACAATATATTTCCCAATATTTTGAAATCTCCTCAGAAACACTGCCAGGAAAATCAAATATCTTGATATTGATGTTGCAACAACATTGTAGGAATCATTTGTATTTTCATAAAATATCAAGTTCAAGTTGCTTTATTAGTACCCAGAGGAGATTACTTGAGTCCTCAAAAACATAGAGGCACATCACACACATCATCCAACTTAGGACAGTGGAAATTTAAAAAAATGACAAATAAAAAAGTTCTTACAGGTTCAGATCATACTAAGATATTGAAGTTAACTAAAATACTAATTGTAAAAAGAAAATAAAACAAAATGAATCAGTAAAAATAATAAGTAAAAACGTCATCAAAAAGTCATTAAATAAATAAATAAAAGCAGCAATAAATAATCACCTGTGCAGAAATGATCATCAGCAATGTGGATATAATGGTAACGTTGGTAAAGGTAAGTATAAGAACAAGTATTTCAGTCTGGTGTAATGCAGCACACACTTGTATCATATCATGATACAACAATATCCAAAATCTAAGACAAAATAAAGTCTCACATCACGAGTATGATATGAAACTGAAACACTGCCGACTCGACCGCTCAGCTCTCTGTTTCCACCACACTGCTGAGAAACACTCTTCATGACGACAGTCCAGACTGATGGTTTCTTCTTGTTTTTAATAAAATAATAATAATAGGATACGTTGAATAAGCTCAAGTTCACTGAGCTGAAGTCTGAACCTGTGTAAGAAACCGTATCTCTGGCCGATCAATCACCAGACATTTTCCTGGGAGCTGCTTCTGTCGCGAGTCGAAGGTAAATAAATACTTCTTCAGGCCTAAACTGCTTATTTACATTTGGGTTTGATCTCATGTCACCATTGTGCTATTTGTAGCTGCGCTTTTCATTAGGACAACATTCAGTAGAGAAGTTCAAACCTATAAATAAGTGAGTTCGCTCTGTGCTTTCCTGGTTTCTTACATTCTTCCTTAAGACCTAAAATATGTCGCAGGCATCACTCGAGCTGCTTTGGTGTCGGTCCCTGAATAACACAAGCTGAGTTATTATTGTTATCCTGGCTAACGGGGTCAGCGACTTGTCTCGCTCAGGTCGTGGAATGAAAAATGTTGAAAGACCCGATCTAAGCCATCATTTGTGTATCTAACCCTCAGAAATGCGATTTTTCTGCCAAGCAGCGCTCGGTCACAAAGATTTGACCAGCCGGGCCGAAAACAATGGCCTCCTGTCAGCCTGATCAAACACGGGTAGGAAAACACAGAGTGGCTGCTTTCATGACTTACAGCCGGGCTCAGAACCAGCACAGTCAGTGGGCACGCACACACACACACATACACACAAACACACAAACGCATCACCGTATCAGTTATGCATCCGATATGCGTGCATGCTTTCAATTCAAAACACAGCGGGCGTGCACGCTCGCAAGCATGGATGCACACACGCGCGTTTCACTGGCGCAGAAATGACTTCACGAGTTTGTCGACCTCTGATTGAGCTGGTCTGGGTTGTTTTGGAAGCTTTAAACCAGCTGCAGGGACGCGGTTCACATCGGGGTTAGATAAATCTGTGAAGCTGAGGACTGACCTGGATCCACCAAAGGCATATTTTTCTAGCGTCGTTACGAATATATGCAACACAACGCGACGTAATTTGAATTCCTTGCTTCCCAACAATGTCACTCACTCACCTGGGTGATGTGAACCAGGTCTGGCTTCCTCTTCTGCAGCACTGAGCTCACTGATGGTTGCAATTCATTCAGGTTAACGAACACCAAGCTAAACCGGAGCGCCCGAGGGTTGAGGGTTCGTTGTCCATCATCTGCAGCCCGTCACTGTCATGCTTCCATAACTCTCCTCTCCTCTCCTCTCCTCGGGCCGGCTCATATTAGATAAGACCTGCTCTTCTCGGAGCTCGGTAATCAATCAGAAATGACAAATGACAACCCGCAGTGTCACGCGGCGTAACAACCTTCAACAGCTTCCATAGCAACACAATGTTATCCTGAATCCTCCAGACTGACGAGCTCTAACACGTATATTTTATACCTCTATACCCCAGAAATATCGCCTGAGCTGTGTGCAGTAAATATGAATGACATGTTCTGAAAGTGTTGCACTGGAGAAGATGGATCCTGAAATTAGGTGTCAAGCTTCCTTGAGGTTTCCTCCGTCTATTATGTTGATTGTGCAGTTACGGCTCAGAATGGCGAGCAGGATTCTGCACCAGAATACGATCCTGATAATTTAAAGAAATCATTTGCATACGGCCGACCAGAGAATGACGAGGACGCCTGCTGCTTAAGTGTTTTATACAAAGAGAGAGAAAGATTATAATGGAAGAAACACTCCTGGTCCAATGTGAATTCAAACTAGAAGATGTAAAAACAATAAAAGACAATACGGGTCATTAAAATGAATTAAAGCGATAAAACAGGCAAGATCACAGGAAAAAAGGAAGCGAGAGGAAACGTAACCTGAGATAAAAATAAAAGAATAAAATCAATGTAGGACCACAAGAGGACGACGTCACATCAGAGGAATTAAGAGCAATAAAAAGAATAAAGGATTAAAAATGAACAAATAAGAGCAGTAAAGGACAGAAGACGAAAACAAAGATGGGACCTCTCTACGATGTCATGGCACCGCTCGCTGACCTGCTGTGTTCTCTATGAAAGAATCTGCATTTTTCAGGTTTTTTTTCCTTTTAATTTGTCAACCGTCCGTTCAAACCAAACAGACGCGGCCTCGCCACAAAACAAACACCGCCTGACACAAACACTTCGGAAAGTGAAAGCGCACTTGTGTGGTCCGCAGGGTAAATAATAGGCCGAGAGGACGACGTATTTATATTTCATATAATATCTGTCAGGTTAGCGGAGTCGTGGAGAATTGGAGGGATTTGTTGGTCGGATTCCTTCTCGGTCCAGCTGACTTCTCTCTCGCTCACCACTTCATCTTGTCGGCTGTGAACGCCGAAGCTCCGACGCTGAGTGACACACTGATCCCTGTTCTTCGGCGTCTGCCAACGAGCCGAGCAACAAACTGTGACCGTCTATTGTAGCATGAACTCTCACACTCTGTGAAAAGGTTATGTAATAACTCACTGGTGATTCTTTGCTCCGTCCCTGCAAGTTATCCAGCGCCGGGGTTCGGGCCGAGGAGGCGGATGGCTCGAGTGTGAAAAACCGGAGTGATTTAAAATGTTTTGATCCATCGCGGTAGATCGTGGCGTTCTTCTGTGCAGCCAAACGATTTCAGTGTTTGATCGGCCGTATTTCTCTCGCTGACTGGCGGCGAAAGTAAAACTGTGTTTTCTGTTTCGTGCGAGTAACATTTCCGCTCTCAAACGTCGAAAAACTGAGATCATCGCAAATGTTTTCCAGAGAAATCTGTAATTTTACTGAAGGTAATGTTTCATTTGGTCGCCTGTCGCTGCAACATCCAGGAATAAATATCAGATGAAATGTCAGAGAGCGAGGAAGGAAGTTGGCGAAAGTAACTAGACATAACTTTCCATGTATGAGAATATTTTCCCCTGATCAGATATTCAGAGTTGTTGAACAATGAAGACGACACCTGATCCCACATCACTGACATCACGCGTTTTGTTTTTGATCGGTGGATATTGCACACTGAGTATTTAAAGCAGGAGCATAACAAGAAGGAATCACACAGTCGTCCGCTTGGATTGATTTGGTACACGCAGCAGTAGCTTTACTTGGTTTCCAAACTCCACAGGGAGCCTCGAAGGTGTCGCGATGACGTACAGTATGTGATGAAACACAGATTTGGGCTCCACTTCAGGTTACCCGTCCCAGACAAAGCATCCCGCCGTGCATTATCACCCGTAGTCAGAAGGCCTTCGCCTAACTCGTGTGCTATGCACGGCTTTGGCGCGGCTTATCTCGTGTATTTACCCAGCGCTGATCCGCCGTAGCTCTGCCTGGAAGCTGTAGCCTAGTCAGGAATTCAGAGTTGTGACAAGGTTTATGTTGGCCGAGCCGCCCGAAACTGGAGCTGAGCGCCGCAATGCAGTCAAATAAATCATCTAAAGAGAGAGATGGTGCAGAGAAAGACAAACAAATAGCTTTTTTTTTTTTTACAAAACAGTGTTTCCAGCAATGGTCTTTTTGGCAGCAGACAGCGAGAGACGGAGTGAAAGGGAGAAGGGCTCTGACACAAACAGACAGACAGAGATAGAGTCCACGAACGCTACGTCAGGTACTCTTTAAGTGAATTTATAGTCAAAACTGTAGTTAGAGACGGCGTTCTTCAGTGTCACGATGTGGTCAGCGGTTTCATTCATACCCCCGAGCTGTGTAGCACCAGTTAGACAGCCAATCTTCTCCTCTGTTTAAACAATGGCTGATTTTCTAGGAATTGTCAACCGAATGGGGGTCGGAGGAAAGAGACGGAGACGGAAAAACAGAGTAATGACGACGGGGGGAGAGTGAAGAGAAGTGAGAGGACGGGAGACGCTCGTGTGGCTTTAAATCAGCTGAGATTCTTTTGTTCATCAGAGACATTAAGGCGGATAGACGCGAGGAGAGAAAAGCAAAGCGTTATGAATGACACAGCAGAACCCGGCGGGCTTTTGTAACAACACCCCGTCTGATTGGAGCAAATTACTCCTCTCTTTTCCAATCAGTTCGAGCATGAATGAATCCGTTCCCTCTGGACAGCAGCCACCAGAGGCTTTAGAAACGCTCTCCCTCCTCTTCTCAGTCGAGTTCACGTGTCACAACTCAACACAAGACTGTGTCTTCACAACGCTCGTTACAGATACACAACATATTACCGGTTGCTTTGCAAAATATGTTTATGGAGGAAGTCTAATTGTTACCTGCAACCCTTTTTTGTTTTTCAGGTTTTGGGAGTGTAACATGCTGCACAGAGGAGACGATCAGCTGGAGAGTTTACAAATGTTTCGTTTGGTCGGCACAGTAAATGACTTTGTTAAAGTTAAGAAGAGATCAACGGAACAAAGTCAGGAAATCATGTTTTAGTTGTAGGATATTGATATTGAAAATAAATCTGATATTTTTCATTTAACATCTCAATAAGAAATAAAAGAAACACTAAAATTCTGTCCTACTTTACTTAAAATGTATTTAATATAATTTGTATATTTCATTTGACTTTAATCAATAATAAGAGTTTCTGCTGCTCTGTTTGCTTCCATAACTACCTGCCTGCACCCAGCACAACATTTCCTACTGATTTGTTATTTACATTTTGTGTGGAGGGAAAATTTCCAAATCTTCAGATTCAGAGAAATGTTCTGGGATTCGTTCCCTCGTGTCTCCACTCTCGCGATGACGTCACCCACTGCAGCTTTCGTAATACACGCCCATTAAAGTATGGCGAAGCAACAAGCCTCCAAATATGGGCACAGCATCCTCTTCTCGACCATTACGCACGTTTTGATGTCATTTTTGTGTGCATGTGATCAAAACTGCAAGTTAGTCGAACTGCTGTGTGTCGAATAATAAATACTGTGCGATGCACTTTGTACAGCAGGAACTCTAAATGAAACAAACAGTTTTAAAGGAAAAGTTTCTGGTATCCCAAGAAGATAAAACACCAAACACACATTTTTGTTTTAGCCCCATGTCCAAAGTTAAATATGTTCCCATGAAATGTTACATGAATAATTCTTTCCATAAAAGAGGCTTGAAACTTTATCCAGATCGGTTACTTTTCAAATTAAGCTGATTATGATGCAGCAATTAAAAGCTGTGATTTAAGAGTTGATTTGCGATACGAAGCATCTCCGAGCTGCGTTTTGAGCTCGCCAGGCGCAGAAAACATCACAAAAATGAAATTCAAGTGTGTTTTAAAGGTTGGAGTCTGGCAGCTGAACGACTCTGAGGTCTTCAGTGTTTTTTAAAACCCTCAGACTCTCAGGATACACGGCGAGCTGCCTGCACAGACCCTGTTTGAAGACATGTGCTCTCTGTGTCATTACATCCTGAGCGGTTTCATTCAGGCCTCCGGGCTGTGCAGCAGCGTCCAGTCAGCTCCTCCTCGGTGTTTAAACAAAGACTGATTTCTTTAAGAAACGTCCACTGATGAGAGTCCAGGGAGGGAGAGAGATAGATAGCCTGACATTTCCCAAACATGGTTCCCTCCACACCCAATTTGGAAGCGATCAGACTTTCTTGTACTGATAAAATCCAGCCACAATGTGCAATGACCCGTTTTCAATAAAGCGAGAGCCGGAAAAAAGTCATTTGGTCGAATAAATACATCCGAGGGAAACAGTTAACAGGCGTTCTCAGAGTGGATACTCAGGGATGTGACTCTGACCTTTCTGATCATATATCGAAAATCAAAGATGTAACAGTCTAGTTATTTTCATTCTCCTTTCATTTTAGACTGACTGTGTGTTTCCTCCTGTGAGTGCAGACACTGAACATGCTCCCCTGACTAATTTCACAGTAACAGACTCAGTTTTGTTCTCACCTCCTCGTTAATCTTTGCTTTAATCTTAAAAGGCTCATTAAAGACTTATTTTTTTTCCTCTTTGTTCTTTCACCCTTATTCATCTTCAGGTTTGGGCTTTCTTTCTTTCGTCATTGTTACGGTGTGCATGTCGCTGTTTGTGTTACTGTTCATGTAACAACTTGGTGATTCACGCTATAACCAGGCGAGGATTCAAGTGACACGCAGTCGGATAAACCGGCTGCTGCAGGATGAGGAACAACCTCAGCAGTCCCGCCTCTGGTCTCCAACTAGGACTAAGACATCACTGCCCGAGAGGAAGAAGTGTAACGATCCAAGACAGAGTATAAGGCTCTTGGGCTGACTCGTTACAGATCATAACAGGACCTGCAGGTGGAAAACAAAAGGGCTGATGTCCGATGTGAAATCCAAAGTCCAAGAAAACAAAAAAGGCAAAAGAAAAGTACAACAAAGCGAAGTACAAAACTGAGGACAAACCAGAAAAACACAAGGGAGGGATCAGGGCGACACGGAGGACCGAGAGCTGGAGATCAGGTAACAGGCACGACAGACACAGACTTGGTATTGATTTTCATTGGGAGTGCAGAGTTTCACTGTTAGTGGCAAAATACGACATTTCCAATAAAAGAAGAAAATATTAGCAATTCATTAATTATTTTTATCGTCTCTGTCTTTAAGCGCCTAGAGAATAGTAAAGTAATAAGAGACGAGGAAGCCTGTGTGTGTGTGTGTGTGTGTGTGTGTGTGTGTGCGCGTGTGTGTTAAGCTCCATTCATGCCTTGTTTTCACTGCATCGCTCCGATATTGGTACCAGCCCACCGTGGCCTCCATCCAAAAGGCTAAGAAAAATAGCCTTAAAACTTTGTACATTCTACTCAATTAAATGTCATTACATGTGTGTAACCTATAAAAGTTAATAGAAAGTGTGATTAACTCCGTGTGCAGCAGTACACTGGCTGTGGTCGGAGTCCGGCTGTGCTTCCACGGCAGTAAACTCCGTTCAAGGTCGCGATTTCGCAGGCAGCGTTCGGGAGGAATCTGGATGTGGGTTAAGAGTCTGAGCAGCGGCTGAAAACAGGATTTGTTTTCAACACAAACGGCCTGATAGCGAAATAATCAAACAAATCCCTTCTTTGGCCCCGAGCGAACATGATAATTCTCTCTATTTTTCTTCCCTTTGCATTCTACCAAACCTCACTCCACGCTCCGTGTCATCGCCGTATACACAGTCGAGTACATGAACGCCGCGCCGTACTTCATACGCGAACGCTACATCATGAATAACGAGAGCCGTGCAGGCTTCTGTGCGTCTCCCGGTGTCAGAATACAGTAAGTTAAGCAAAGTTCAAGTAGGTGAAGAAAAAAAAAAAAAAAAAAAAGAAGGAATCACTTTATTCCACAAGTGTTGCATTAAATTCAGTGTGTAAGCCTGGTGGAAATGAGGCTTACGAGGGCTTCAGCCTCCGCTGTCACAGGAGACTGCCGTGGAGCCAGAGTGCATTTACTCTTTCTTTTTTTTTCTCTTCTCTTCAGCTTTCTTTTCACGCCATTTCTCCTCCTAACTCGAACCATTCCACCTTGGCTGCCGGCTACCAGAGAACAGAGGTCGTTAATTGTGCTCTCGACTCGCACACACACACACACACACAGATGGAGGACCGGCACAAAGTCAGGCGCACACGGCAGAATGATAGTAATTGAAATCCTAAGTGTTGGGTATCCAGGAGCGAGAGCAGGAAGAGAGTCTTAAAACGCGGCTCTCCTGAGCATCCTAAAACACTTTTATTGACTTTTATTGTGTGTTTGTCTTTGCGTGTGCATGCGTGTGTGTACATACGAAAACATGCATATATTTTATTTTATTTTTTCCTGCCCAGTGTGTTCTGGCATTGTTGCGTGCACATGACACCATTTCGGTTGTAAAATATGTACCAGAAGGGTTTCGGTATTGTTCGAGGGCTGAGGAGAATGTTTCCCGGGAGGTTGGCAGAGCGGCTGAATTACAGAGAACGCAATGCAGACCTCATCCCGGGGTGCAAAATCATTCCGAAAACAAATGATGCAGCAACATTTTGCATGTTATGAACCAACAAGCTCATGGCTGCAGCCTTGAAGGAAGCGGTCTCCAGTTCATTTATTGGAACATGAGGGATGTTTTCCTGCGGTGAGTCCACCTTGTTTCCATTCTGCACCAGGAAAAAAAACAAAAAACCTGCAGTCCAAAACAACAACAGCACATACAGAGAAAAGCTCTGAGGGGATTCGATCATATCTATAATCAATTTCCACACACACACACACACACACGCAGGCTCAGGCTTCATGGATACTATCCACACTTTTTCACAGATTTTCTGTTTCACACTCACGAAACCCAGCGGGCTGAAATACTGCAGCTCAGCCAATCGCAGCGTAGAGGGTTTTGAGCCCTCGCAGGGGAGCCAGCCAATTAGAGGGACCGGTAATGTGGCCCATATGAGCAGGGGCTTCTGGGTAGTCCCAGCAGGTGTCGCCTTGATTATGATCTGACACTCTTGTCGGCTGCTAACTAGAAGCATTCCTGACGCACGGGAGCGAGCCGGACAACAAACTGTGGACGCGATGCGTTCAGGAGTCACGCTTGTGTCTTCGGCGACGACGACGACGCCTGATCGTAAAGATTGTTGACTTCGGGACCACACAGGGCTCAGAAACAGCAACTCAACCAACAAAGTCCACATCATGTTTGGTTTAATAAGAGTCAAAGCGTTCTGTCCTTCTATCTCACCGTCAATGTGACTTCGAGGATCATAAAAACATCCCGCTCGCTCTCAGGACGTCTTGTGTTCGTCTCCCGTGGCTGTGTTTAATTAAATGCGCCGGCTCCCTGTTTACATTTGGTGTCCTACATGGTGTCTGTAAACATCGCTCTCTCTGCTTCTTACGGAGGAGAAAACAAATGTCTGCTATCACTCCCATGCAGCCGCAGTGATAACACGCATCGCTCTGGAGTTTATTTGCATGAATACGAATCGTGTTTTGTTTTCCACGTGGGTTTTTTTTTTTTCTACATGCGCTTTCTATTACACACGAGGCAAAAAAATAATATGTTCCTACCCGGTGGTTTTTCGCCACACATGAAACGAGGGCATAATGAGTTTTTTTTTTTGTTTTGATAGTTTTTTCCATCTTTTCCCACACAGTTGCGAGGCCGCGCATAATGTTTTTACCTTATATATCTTTGTCTGTCGGTCCTCGCTTCATTTAAACGGATTCACACGCACCGCAGAGACATTTGCATTTAAATAAAAAAAAACTACGGATACATGTTGGCCAATCAAACTGTGTTTAGTCCCGGAGTAGGGACTCTTAATTGAATCATTAACGCAAACAAAACCAATGACAGATGAGCAGCGTTCCAACAGAGAGTTGCTAAAAAGCGTTTCTGCTGTGGCCTCTAAATCGGACCTCAGCTGCAGCAGCACGGCCCTGAAGGGATATTATGGAAGCACGATAATTAGCTCGAGACTTCGTATCGCTGCGTCCGTATGGTTGATACACAGCCGGCAGCCAGGCAGCTTATCTGAGCGTTTCCATAGACTAATTAACATTTTATACTGTTTGTCTAATCGGAAGCGAAACAGAAACAAAGTTGCGGTGGTGCGGAGGAGTCGGGTCCTGGATCTGATCTGTGAACCGCACTGGAGTTTCTACCGGTTGCCGTGGAAACCGCATGATGATGTCAGGACTCCCTGGCTGTGGCTCGATATTTCCTGCACAGACACGCGAGAGAGGCATCGATCTGTGCATTAAAAACTGTCAGTGAATGATAATCAAAGATCAAGTTATTCCCTCTAACAAAGGAACAGTCTTTGGGCAGCATTGTGTTTCCATCTAAACAAAGAAGAAACTGAATTTTCTTATGTAAGTAAACTTAAAATGCCCATAAAAACCAAAATGATGAAATAAATTTGGCCACACCATTGTTGTCAACACAGATCCCAGATCTACACAAACAGAGATGTGATGTAGCTGCTAATTACAAACAAGAGTCATGACATCATCACAACTTGTACGCTGAAGTAAACATGTTTGAAATGCTGTGATTCTCTCACTGAAGCTACAGAGGCAGAGACACCGTTCAGCCTGTTACAAGACGGCTGCAGCTGTTATTTCAAGGCCAAAAAGTTACATTTACATTTACATTTAGGGCATTTAGCAGACGCTAGAGAGAAACCACGACATCACCGTCGATGGAGCAAAAATGAAATATAGAAACAATTGTCAAGTCCTCATCTGAGGATCATATCTGCTATTTGTAAAAGATTGTTTGTTAAAGTGCTAAAGATACGAATTTACAAGTGCACACAATTTCTTGTTTCGGGGGGAGTTTCTTGAGTCTTTTGCAGGAGATGGAGAGTCCTGACATTGGTCGGGAGTTCGTTCGACCACTGAGGTGCCAAAACAGAAGATGATGAGCGGGCTTTGGGAAAAGAGAGAACCATTTGGGTGTCGTCAGCATAGCAGTGGTAGGAGAATCAATGCAATGTGATCGCAGAGCCTAGTGATCTAGTATATAGTGACAAAAGAAGTGGTCCTAATACTGAACCTTGAGGGACACCAGGTTAGAGCAAAGTCAGCAAAGTTACATAAAGTTACATAATGTTGCTTTAAGACTGTTTCATGCGAACAAAAGGAGCTGCAGTGACTGTGAGAGGAATAAAGCTAACTGGATATTGACCTTCAACCTTTATTTTCAGTAAAACACTGAACATAGACACAATGGGAACATTTTGACTGCAGGCTTGTTAGACCGTCCTCTCTGTATGAACTCAGGATTCATCATGTAGCTGTTAGAGACTCCACACTGTGTCATTACAAACATCTTCTCAGCTTACCTCTCCAACATTATCACACATTTCTATCTCGCTGAGTTGTATGTAAGCAGTATTTAACACATAAACACTGTAACGTTCCCTGAGCTTCTCTGATATATGTTTGGAGATGGAGACGCTTTCATTTACATTAAAACTCTGTTCCTGTAAAAACATGTTAACAAGAAATAAAACTGGAAGAAGTCTGGCAGCAAAGTTTCCACATGGATACTGTGAAATTACAGTAAAAAAACATATCACAGAATTACATGTAATAAACTGTAAAACAAAACACAGAGCACGTTTTACAGTCAAAATCATGTAATATACTGTAATTACAGTATATATATACTATCATTTAATATGGTTAGGTACTGTAATGTCACATTATTTGTCTGGAAACTTTGCTGCTAGACTTCATACCATTTGTTTTTTACAGGCTGCCCTCCGAAGACAAAGATGACAAATTAATAACCTGCTGCATTTCTTTAACATGGGCAAGTGTGACAAGATTTAAAGTTATGTTTTATTACTTTATTGTGCTGATCTTGCGTTTGAAATCTTGTGGAAACATTGTCAATGTCAAATAAAAAAATCTGAGGCGCGATTCTCTTAGTTTTTCTGAATAAATAAAAATAAAAAGACAATACACACACACGTATGTCATCTATGAGCATCAAATCATCACATGAATATTTGATGTTGATGCCAAACAAGCTGCAGTTACATGTCATTTTCCCTTTCAGCTCCGTCTATAGCGACTCCACAATACGTTTAAAGCGTCTCTTATCTCTAACTAAGGCCATATGATGCCACAGGGGGAGGTACATTTCTGCTGCCTGGTGGTTTCATCTGAGGGGAGTTTGTTAAAGTCATCTATCCATGACATGACAGTCGGACCTCTAGCTGTGGTCGAAATCAAACACCCCCATCTTATCTCCACTTAAAGACCCCCTCCCCTAACCTCTTTACTTTGATCCCGTTTGATCTGGAGGGAAAGTAAAAGGGGGGGAAGCTGAGGTGAAGGAGAGGATGACGGGACTCGGTTTTGAAGCTGCAAAAGGAAAGAAGAACTGCGCCGGAATAAAAACAAGGACTGAAAGAATGCGCGGTTATTTATCTTCAATCTGTACATCTTTCATTCCCGCGTCACACCAGGTTTAGACAGATTTCATCCCCGTGTTTCTGCGACTGCCATGACACTTGAGAAGGACACTGAACCTGAAACCACCCACTCGTTAGAAATCACTCTGTTTCTCGAGTTCCTGGAGTGTAAAGGTTAATGTCTGAGGCTCAGTGTGTACAGTTCAGTCACACAGCACAGATTATTTACTGTAGTCGGACAGATGGCGCAGCTGCAGGGCTTCAGCTTCTAACTACAGGATTCACAGACGGACTGTTTCTTCACTGAAATCCCTTAAAGACAGATTTTTATCTCATTAACACATTTCACCATTCGAGGTTCATTTTGTCGATTTATTGTAAAAAGATTATGTTATTATGTTATTATGTTCTCCACGTTAACAATTCAGTTTTGACTTTTAAAATGGATGGTTGACCAAATCATTCACTTCTCTGGCGCTTGACCACGGCATAATAACTATAATCCACTCTGATGTGGCTTGTTATAGAAAATAATGCTCTCTTTGGTTGAAAATAACTTGATAGTAAAACTTCCCCTGTTAAAGAGTCACCAGAAAAAAACGTTGGTAGTGTACGTTTCTGTTAAAACTTTACATTTCTTGTGACAACGCTGTTGGTCTTGGTCAGGGTTATAAAAAGATCACGTCTGTGGTTTAAGACGTCAGTTTTGTCGCTGCAAACAATGCAGGATGTTCTGACGTCTCATCCAAAATATCTTATTTATATCTGGAAATTTACCCGAGATCTCCTTTTTAAAACATCCAGCGGTGTCACACTTGAAAATGTTACCGGCCCCTCGTCCTCCTGATGTGACAGTCAGGTCATGAACATGTAATGTGAACGTGGCGTGACGTGTTTTGTTGTCTGCAGAAATGTTAATTAGCAGAATTTTATCATGCAAACATGCGACATACAGTTTAACCGCTCAGCCACCGAGATGCTCTAAAACCGCGACAATCATAGAAATCTTACCCATCCTGCTTACGAACGATCCATTGCTGGACTTACACCTCGTAATCGCCGCCCTCCTTCAAACCCCACACGCTACTTTGTTTTAAATGAACGAGAGAGCTCCTCCAGAGCCACATGCAGACGTCTGAGCGCTGGTTTTTAGAGGCCGGGTTGTCCTCCCCTCGATGAGCGAGCCGAACTTCACGAGTAGAATCTGCAGAGCGCCCTTTTAAAATAACGTCTGGAATGCTTGGAATATCATAAATTGAGGATATCTAACAGTTAAAGAGTATCCAGGGGAGTGGAAAGCTCTGTAAATTTTAAAACGGAGAGGCACTTTGGTCTCACTCAGCTCTGGAGTACATAGCTGCATGGCACAGTGAGTACATCCTCTGATTTAGCTGACGGTTGCTGGTGAAATAATACTGAAATGAAACGATTCTTCATTTTTATTGGGGAACCGCAGGGTTTCCCCCGAGATCCTCCGATGGGTCCCCGGTCGCCACTCTGACCGTCGCCACAGCAGAAGGGTGGAACACGTCCACCAGATGTGGCAGGAACACACTTTATCCACGCAGGCGAATCAAACAGCCATAAAAAGGGGTCAATCCTTTGTGTTAGGTTATCAACACAATGAGTAAAGGGCTGACGGTTCTGTTCTACCAGGGTCCAGGATTAGACCCGTAACCGAATACAGGTGGGATTTCAGCTCGCGGACACATGTGACAGCAAGATAAACACACGTTTCAATGCAGAAATGAGGAGCTGCACACAGGCCGCGGAGGGTGAGGTGGCATTTTAAGCACACACCTACCTTTCACCCCACATCTGAAAGTAATTCTGTGTCTGTGTGTGTGTGTGTGTGTGTGTGCGGTGGGAGGCCTGCCGGATTCCAGGGCGACCCCCCCTCACCAGGATGGCGGAGGGAAGGGGAAGGAATGGAGGGCGGG
>OMLP01029556.1:18404-60919 GCA_900302685.1 Spondyliosoma cantharus
AAGAATGAAGAAGAATGTCTATTGTTGTAACTGCTTCTTTCTTTTGGTTTTGTACGTGTGACTGGAAAACACATTCGGTAAATAAATGAAGGCATGAAGACCTGGGGAATCGAACCAGCAACCTTTTGATAACAAGATGCTGGCTCAATTAATCTGGATATTTTGACAATGTCTGCACTGATAGTTATATAACGACAAATTAGAACCTAACTCTTGTGAAGTTCAACTTCAAATAAAGTTTAACTTAAAAATGAAATAATTTCTAAAAGACTGTTTGGAAATAACAAAATAAAGCACCTATAATTCACTCATGGTTGAAAAGTATTACTCAGGGTCTTCTTTTCGTACACACTGGTATGTTGGTCCAGCTTTGACAATGTTACACTATTTAAATTGATGCCATAGAAATGTATAATTGTTGGCATTAAAGTTTCTGTCATGTGGTTTCTTTTGGCAGCTTTGACTATGACACATGTTGCTGAGAGTAATGGAAGAAGTATACAAATCCTTTACTTCAATAAAAGTACTAACTCCTCACTGTGTAAATACGCCACTACAAGTGAGGCCCGCATTCAGAAGTATAAAGTTTCACAAAATGGAAACAAGCATACAAGTGCTTCAACTTTGTAATTGATTAATTATACTAAGTTACATTCAGCCAGTGAACTGAAGGCAGGATGAGCAGGTGGTTTACTGGGTCATGTCCATTTTTTCCCCATCGACAACAGCAACAATAAAAACACTTGGATGATCACAGAGGTTCCATCATAGAAAGAAGAGATTTATTCCCATATCAGATTCTTAAACAACTTCATGATTCACGTCGTCACAGTCTTAAACTGAGGTTAACCATTAATGCATAGAGCTTTGCTGTGATTGGTGGAAATGTGCCGAAACAGGCCACATACAGGGGTCATGGCTCAGGATGGTTACTACTGTGCTGTAGATTCCAGAGACTAAAGTGGATATTTTCATAGTCTGACACTGTAGCCCCCCGTCAGACAAATCAAGTGCTGTTGTGTTTCATATCACGCCGACATGCCATCTAAAAACTGTTTTAAAAATCACACACTGAGGCAGCATTAATGTAGACCTATTATGCTTTGTTTCTTTCCCTCCATCCAATGTGTGTTATGGGTTCTCGTACATGTAAAAGATCTTGAAAGTCAAAAAGGTCAAAGTCCACCTCAAAAGAAGCTCCTTTCTCCCACAGAAAAAACACTGCTCCTGAAATGCCTCGTCAGTAATCCTACCTTTAATTCCTTGACTTCTTGAGATCATTACATCACCAAACTATATTCATGGTAGAAGTGAACCTGAAAACAGGACAGAGCTTACCCGAGACACAGTGAGTGGTGCTGGCTCAGGCATGTATGAGATGACCAATCAGAGAAGGAGGGGGGCCTTGAAGTGACAGGAGCTAAAACAGAGTGTTTCAGGCAGAAAGGGAATGTGGTGCTGCTAAACTGGACAGTATGAGAAAACTGATGTGTTTTTGAGCATTAAAACATGTAAACCTGTCCTAGTAGTAACTCAAAATAAAATGATGAACCTGAATTGAAGCATGTGTGGGGGACCAGCTATTATTCACTCATACTTTGCCATTATTGTTATCATGAGTCTAATGAGACACAAGAGACTGTCCCTGCCTTCAAAGTCTCTAAAATCACCTTGGCGTGCAAGCGGGTCTTGAGCAGTTTTGAGTGTGTGGGGTAAAGTTCCCACTCGTCACAGCTACATCTACAGAGCACTGCATTTATGCAATTTATTTGCACAGGTTTTGAGATGACTAAATTGTGAAAAAGGAGCTACATTTCTTGCTCTCTTTATCAGTTGTATGCCTCTTTTTCAGTGCAGACAATACAACATCGTCTTATTTCGAATACTGATTTCTACGTTAATAACCATAGCAATGGTAGAATCTCTGGGTTGGCTCCAATACCGCCATTGTTTGGTTGAGTGTAAAAAGAAATGCTGTCTTAATGAGGGGGCTTCTTTTCAGCAGTGCTGCAGTATCTCTGTGTAAAAAAGGGCTTGTATCTTCACCTCACTTTCAACTCTCCACCACCCCACTGGAGAGTAACCTGACAGTTTGAAAACTTATGATATGACCCCCTACCTGCTCCTGGTGCTCTGACCTTTGACCCCTTATTGTAGTCTGAATATAAATGTGAATTTGCAGGATCACATCCTGGTTTTATTTAAAAGAGTAAAAGTTTGACAAGAGCAGAAAGAAATCAGCCGATGCCTGCAGGATGAATAGAGTCAGGACTCAGAGACTGGATCCAGGACTGGTTCTGTTGGGTCCTGGACTTGTTTTGTTGAGTCTTTGACCGGTTCTGCAGCTTCCTGATCTGGTTGTACAGCTTCCTGATCTGGTTCTACTGGATCCTGCTCTGGTTCTGCAAGTTTCAGAAGTGGTTCTAAGAGTTCTGGACTCAGTTTTCGGGTTTCAGCGATGAGTCGTTTAACGCCAACCATCCATTGGCTGACTTCAGTCACATGATCAACCATCAGGGAGCGATGGATCTCATCAGCTGAGTCCCAGCGACCTGCCTGTAAATCTGAGAGATAGACAGGTGAGTATTCAGACAGACAGGTGTTCAGGTAGAAAGACAGGTGGGTGTGTAGTGAGATTGGTTACCCAAAGACAGCGCGGTCATGCGTCTCCTGACAGATAGGCTCAGTCTACCTGACCTCCAGCTGTCCTCCAGGAGGTGGAGCCTTTTGGCCACGTCATTACACACCTGATCCTGCACACAGAGGTCAAAGGTGTACACATAAATGTTTTGTACATCAGAAAAATCTGTGACAGGCTCTTAATCAACTGTTTAACATAATTATCATGTGTGGTAGATGTTGTAATGGAAGAAGAAAATGTGTAACTCTACAACTTCCTGAGGTGTCAGTAATCTGTGTGGCACCCCTGCTGCTGTGGAGGTCTGTGTGAAGGGTAAAACTCACCTTAACAGCTTGTCTGCAGGCAGAGAGTGCTTGGCTCAACACCAACATCACACCATCTACATCAGGCTCACTCTCTGACTGGCTGCTGCCAGCCTCTTTTTGACTTCTACCTGGTCCTAGAGGAGGAGGGGGCATGACCATAGAGCCAGGAGGAGGATGAGCTGTGAGAAAGAGACAAGGAGTTCAGAGAAAACATGACATGAAGTTTGGTCCTGCATCGCTTTCCTGCGAAACCCTTCTTCTTCTTCTGCTTCTTACCTGGGTGTAGAGGGGGTGGGCCTACACCACTTGGAGGTGGAGCCAGGGGATTGGAGGAAGGAGGAGTCAAGGGTGGGGCTCCTGCACCTGAGGACCAATCAGAGACAAGATGCTTGATACATGAAGAGTCAAGAATGATTAATCATAATCAAAACTGGTGGTCAGCAGTATATGACTGTGATATTGATGTCAGGTGGTTGTATTAATCAGCAGTGTTTTCTGACCTGAGGGTGGAGCTGCTCTCTTGTTCAGGAGGTTCTTCTGTGATCCGCGGGCCATCTGAAGACCATATGAGAACTGAGGGGGGTCGTTCCAACCTCGCTCCTGGTTACCTGGCAACACAAAAGATCATCTTTAAAAAGAATAGTTTGACATTTTAGCCACTAGTCCACTGGATCTGGCTGCACCATGATGATTTGCAGCCATTTTTGTTGGTGTGGTGAGATTCATAAAATAGTGCCATTAGCAAATCAACTATCATTTCACCTCTAGTCTGGTCTAGTGACCAACAGTCTTTATTAGCATCTCATTAAACCCATCTTACAGCTTTAATAACGGGACATGACATATTGTGAAGGGCTTCAGCCTGAAGCCATTATATCAGTTTGTTGACAGACCTCACTTATCTCATATTGATCATGCGTTGAACCAAAATCTCTGATTAGATTCTAAATTCAAAATACAGAGAGTAACAGACAAAAGTAGTGAAGTAAAAAGCACAACATTTGGCTACAAGATGGAGAAGAGTAGAAGTATGAAGCAGCATGACAAGAAAATATTCAAGGAAAGTACAAGTACCTCAAATTTGGTCTTGGGTACAGTAACTGAGTAAATGGATAAGTTACATTCCAGCACTGCTGAATTGCACTTCCATCGCCTCATCAATGCCTATTATCAATAAGTGGGTCAGTAATAGTGGAATGAGCTCCATCGTCTGCCTTTTTAAAATTAAGTGCTTTCCACCGAACTCTATTGAACATTTGGCTGTCTTTGTAGACGGGACAACATGACTTGACACATTTAGGAATTGACGCTGCCACTGATGGATTTACATGATCGGCCACATTACTTCAGATAGGCAAAACCTTCTGATCCAGCATTAGAGTTTAGTTATACTGCCACTGAGTGATCTACTAAAAGGCTACTTATCGTTGAGTCCATTGGGATTGTAAACGGACAGGACAACCATTAATAAACCTTTAGTTTTCACCCCAAAAATTACCGAAAGGTAGATTATTTGTACACCGAACTAATTACAACATCTAAATGAATTCATAAGTGCCATGTTTGTGTTTATTAAGCGAGTAAATATGCCCTGGAGTTCGAAGGGAACATGAATTCGTCAGATTTTTGGCATGCAGTTCGTTGACCAACTCTGTGAACAAAACGTAACTCTTATTCCCGGTAACAAAATACTGATAGCACCACAAGACACAAGCTAATTCAAGACGTTATTAGCGATATCAATTTTATTTATCACTGTCAGGAGCGGGTCAGTTATGCTGACTCTTACCTGGTTTGATGTACATGTCCTCCATGTTGGACTCCACTGTGTCAAATAACAAGAGCCTTTTCTTTAGGAAGCTAAGCTAACGTTGAACCCGAAGAGTTTAAACAACATTTGAGATTTAAACTAACTCTGGGTTTGAACTTGTATGTAATTATACTGGTAAAACCCCTTCGGTGGATAGTATGTGTTATGTTTAGTTTAAATGAGCAGTGTCCGTGTGAAGTACGCAGCACCAAATACGGCAACTTCCGCTAAGAATTTCAAAATAAGACTCTGGCTCAATGCACGTCAACCTTCTTTTGTACATATTATATAGAAAATGTTTTAGGTGACGTTTATTTCTCCCTATGATTATTCCTAAACATTCTCCATTCTCTGTGAACATTTTGCTTATAGTTCAATTGTAATTAGTGAACCATTACTGTATTTTTCTAATAAAATCATGCAAAAACACCTTAGAATGTTTGATTGAACCTAACAATATAACATTGTTTTTAAGAATTCAATTTAGACATTTCAATTGTGTTAAATGAAATACAACTGAAATTTCTATACTATCAAATTTTTCTTATATTATCTTAGTTTTAAGTTTTGTTGAGGTTTAGATGGAGGTTATTGTTCTGGCTCAAAGTGGCAGGTGAACAGGGAGAACAGTAGAAGGCTGAACATGCATTCTTCCAAGGGGGGCTGGTTTTAAGATTGAGGGTGGTGGGTGTCCTGGTACCTATCCACAAGACATGGGATCTGATTCTCAGGAAGTTAAGGGTCCAATTTCAAGTGGGCCCAAACAAAAATAGGTCTACTGTTAAAGCTTACAACTAATGGATGTAGTTATTTTGTATTGTAATCAGTTAATTGTAATTCTCTACAGTTACAATAAACATCAGGCTTTTAATTTGCAGGGGAACTGGCATGACTTCTTGTAATGTTCTTCAACTTCACAGCTTCCTGCTTGCAAAACTTTTCCGGGACACGTGGCCACTCTGTCACACCGACTCTGACGTCATCCAGCAGTAATTCGACCTCTGGAGAGCATCAGGTAAAACATGATGGGATGATGAAATCCTTTGTTTGATTTTGAGGAAGTAAAGAACTATTTTTAACAAAGAGCAGCAGTGAGTCATCTATTTATTTTCCTGTTAACAGATATACTTTGAATCAATATGACCACAGCCAAACAGGTTGCAGGAGCAGGGAGGAAAGGTGTGTTTGCAGAACACACATGCCCAACATCAAATTTGACATTTTGAGCCAAGCAGGGATGATCTATTTTTGTAGGCAAACCCAGAAGTTAGCATTGCTCTCGTTCCCTTAGCCAAATGTCTGAGAATTTTGAATTGGATTTTGGATTATTGCTGAAAATAAACTCTGTGGCAAACACAAGATTAGGATACTTACATGTTTTGATCAGCAAGATAATCTTCACTGATGAACACCACTTTGATGTGTGATTTCTGAAGTGTAAATTAAATCACTAGAAGTAGTTAACTAATGTTTGGTTATAAATAGACTACATCACAGTCACATGGGTTAAACATTAAAAATGTCCAACTACACTTTGCACTAAATTGATGATTGTACAAATTGTAAAGCTATGCTGCATTTATGCTGCTCCGAGGAGCATGTTCTTCCGACTTTGGTGTGTTCATGTGCGTCAAGTCGGAATGTGTGAATAACATGGATGTCAAAAAGAACTTATTTTGCATTTTGTCATTTAACATTTTTAAGCTTAAATATCATATTACAGATTACTTGTGTGCAAAAACTAGATATGCAATATGTGCCTTTGAGTTTCTTATCATCAACCTAATGTTTAGTTTTGTGTTCCATGTTTCAGCAACATTTACTCCTGTACCAACATTTCTGTGTTCATGTGCTGTCAGAATTACTGGAAAAAACATTTTACTGAAGGAAGAGTTACATGAATGCCTTCTCAAGTTGGAGTAACAACTCGGAACGTTGGAGAAAACTTTGGTGCACAAGTTGGCGATTTGACGTAATATGAAGTCAACCTGGTAACTCTTGTGCTATAATTTCCTTGAACTTTCCGAGCTGCTCTGTTTTGAGTGGGCCTTCATGTGAATTTTCAGTCAGAATAACATTTCCTCTGATTATTCTGACACCATATGAACGCACAGTTAGAGTAACAAGAGTCTGCAACTAATTCTACATTCACATACTACTCGGATGGTCGAATTTCCTGAGTTTGGAAGTTGTTCCTCTGACAGAATGTGTCTGAATGTGGGAGAAACATGGATGTCAAAAAGAAGTTGTTTTGCATTTTATCTCTCAGAGTGTTTTTCAGTATTTGAATGACAAAGAAGTGCAAAGGAAACAATACAATGACTACTCAACACATGACTTTGGTAAAAGTTTCTTATCATCAACCCGATGTTTGATTTCGTGAGCCCTCTTTCAGCGCGTCAGCTCTGCAACTCGTGTATCCAAATTTTCTCAGACTTTCGGAATTGCTGCTCTGATGTTAATTTTCCCAGTAGGAAAAACTTTTTTTTCAGATATTTCAACAGGACATGAACGGACTTGTGAGTAAATGAGTCTCAGGCATGATAACATTAAGCTTCTGTAGTGTCATTTTGCCATGTCTTACACCAACATTTGAAAATCTCTACAGCTTGCTTCACATGCCTGATTTCAGGCATCCAAGGGCTCATTACTGTGGTACCCATTACTGACCCATTACCCTTCAGTGTTTTTAGAGGTCGTCAAATACAGATGTCCTTGGAATGAGACTGAACAATATACAATCTTTCTCACCTTAACGGTCTCACCTTGCTGCAGGGATATACAGGGGTACTCTGGTACACTGTGACATCACCAACCACAGTCATCAGTGATGTCATCTCTGGTCAGAGGTGAAACAGAGCAGAGAAAACACAAACAATGACCTTCGGTATAGTTCAATATGGCAGCCTACTTATATTTACATTCCTTTTGAAAAAATGTTGACTGTTTTTTAATGTGTGTTTGTGATCTGGAAATGTACTTTAATGTTATCTTTTTACAGTGAAGGTCGAGTGAGGCAGAGTCAGTAAGGGGAGGGGAGTGATGACATCAGCAAGAGGGAGGAGAGAGAGGAGAGAGAGGAGAGAGAGAGGGAGAGAGAGGGAGAGGATGAGGAAAACAGCATCCTTCATCAGACAGAGGAGAGAAAGAGACGAGTGAGAGAGAGGAGGGACAAACGAGAGGAGAGAGAAAGAGAGAGAGAGAGAGAGAGACAGAGACAGACAAACAGACAGTAAGAGAGAGAGAGAGACAGGCAGTAGGAGGCTTTAACATCTGTTATCTGGGCCTGTGTGTGTGTGTGTGTGTGTGTGTGTGTTGGAGGGTGATCAGCTGATTGGACCACACACGTTGGAGGGTGGAGCCATGATGGGCAAGGATTACATGCTGGCCATCCTCATAGTCAACTATGATGGTGAGACAGACACACACACACACACACACACACACACACACACAAATATGTCTGTGTAATCTCTCGTGTTTACGAGGACTCTCCTGCATCACTCTGTTGTTTACATGTCTGGTTTAATAAACAGCTGCAGACACAAACATGTTAAAATGGAACAATGTGGCTGGAGCAGATTTACCTGCTGTGATTATGATCATCACCACCTGTCACCTCACACCTCTCTGGTCAGACCCCCCGTCCAGTTGTTCGTTGTTTGTATTTCTTCACATGTTGAAAAGTATACGGAATGGATTAAACAATGTGTTCACATGCTCTAATTTAAACTAATGTTAGCATGCCTGGCTAACTAGCTTGTTACCTACAATGGAAACTGGAAAAGGTACTGACAGATTCTTAGTGGTTGCCAAAGCCGAGGTCACCTGGCAACATCGTTGTTGTGTCTGTCTGGTAGGGTCGCAATGAAATGAATCGGTATTACACAATTACTATTTTTATTGTTATTATTAAAAATTGCATTGAGCTTTAACAGGATGAAAACAGAAGGTTTTTTGGTTGAACGAATGGTTATTATTTCCAAAAAATATTATGTTGTGACAGGCATGAAAATATATTTTTTTAAACATCACTCAAACAGTTGAATTCAATACCCTAGACAACCAAATGTAGACATTATGATAATTGCCCATTTTCATACCACTCCCTGTGCAATCGGTCAGGAAACCAGAACCAGAGTTTTCCATGGTAACAGGTCGCTAATCCTCTTTGTACAGCGTACCTAGATCAAGGTTAGGGACTTTATCATTTGAATACTACAAAGACTATATTGGCAGCTGTACATTCATGGGAAGGTTGCTGGTTGATTTCTGGATCTCCTGGTTGCATGAGCAAGATACTGAACCTAAAAATTGCTCCTGATGAACAGGTCGGTGTCTCTGCCATCAGTGTATGAATATGTGTGTGTGTGTGGGAATGGGTAAATGTGACCAGTATTATGCAGCTCTTTGAGTGGTCAGTAGACTGGAAAAGTCAATTTACCATTTCTAAAGCCTTGAAAATGTCAACAGTGCATCAGTTATTATCAGTAAATGCTATATCGGATTCAACTGGACTTCAGTTTCTTGAAGACGTATAAACTTTGTGTGGGTGTGTCCTTACAGAGTTGTTTAGGACATCAAGGATTAATTGTTTCATAAATCTCTATGATTTACACTTACACTGTAAACTGTGTGCCGCGTGATAAGAGAAAAAGTGACAGGTTAGCAATAGTAACTCAGTAGGGCGGGGCTTAGAGAATGATCAGTTCCAGCTGCCTGACCTTATGATAGGTCGCTGGATATCCTCCATCAGTCACATGACCTTACTCTGTTAAAAATGTCAGACAGGACCTCACTGAGATAGAAAAATAGGGACACATACTTGGACATGGCAGTGCTGTGTCATGAGGGATTCTGGGACAAATTGTGTGTGTGAGGTCATAGTGACACCACTAACAGTGTGTATTCATACACTGCTCATGTTTATGGGAGGTTGGTTGAGCGTAAACAGATGGAAGCTGTCCTCCCATGAAAAACAACAGAATCAGCTGCTTGTTAGAAGTATTTTTGTGAGATTGTGATGAGACAGGAGTGAAAATCCACTCTTGTTTCACCCTGTAATTCTGTCACACACGATCCTGCTTCTGTGTTGTTGTTTTTTTGTTTAATCTTCAGGCAATGCAATGATTCTGATTTGTTTTGACATCCTTTGTTGAGAATACATTCGGCTGTGGCACTTATTTATTTACAAGTGTTAAAAACAGCGCATGAATTGGTATTTAAAGTATGCTGAATTAGCAAATAGCTGTTCCTGTTTGTAGTCTACCCATGGATGTACAGACAACTATCACTGGATTACTTTGAAACTGATGAAAACTTAAAAACATGATGATTCTCGGGCAAGTTCTGCACTTGTAAGTAGCATCTTTTCACTAAAACATCTGAGTGCATTTATGGATGTTTATTCTAACACTGTCCTTCTCTTGACTCTGAGAAACTTAATACCCGCCCAAGATCTCCATTAGTGTGATCAACCCAATCCCCAAAATAAATGATGGCAATGTGTTTTTCTGCTCACATCAGATATGTTGAAACTTAACATTTATTTTTGTTCAATTTGGAATTTTACAAAACAACAAAACTGTGCTTATGCTCTGATTATGTTCAGGCATAAAAGCTCTTGGTTAAGGTTAGACAAAGTTTTTGTTTTTGCTTAAGATATCAGCTTTGGCCACAACAAACACAGCTGGACATTTTCCCAAGGTTTCCTGAAAAAAAATATCCAGTTGTTTCTCAATTAAAAGGCAGTCTTGAACTTTGGTCACCGGCTGGCTTATTGAATCTTACTCCGACTCTGTAGTTGGCATTGAAATGTTTGTAGCTGTACCATGTATCATCAAGCCACAGTCCATACATGTCATGTACTGGTCAGACAGCTCTAACCAACCAGCAGCCAACCATCAAAGCAAAGGATAAAAATGAATAGAATACCTCAGTACAACCCCTGATTGTGTTGAACTAACAGTGACCTTTAATACTTTTGGAGGGAAACATCAAAAGTGGCAGAGTCACGCTCCCCCCTATATGTTCAATGGGACTGTGTTTCGGAAAACTTGTACAGTTGTGAATGTAGAGAGACAAATACATTTTCTGATCCTGTTTGAACTCCGCCATGAATCACACATGTGTCTCAATTTAAAAGATACGCTTTCAAGTTAAGAAAGTTGCAGTTTGTCGTAAACTACATCGCCTCACTCAATGTATGTTACCAGCACCACCATGGCAATCACCTAGTGTAAAAAGTATTAAAAAAGGAGAAAACAGAACAAATTGGAGCATATTGACTGCAGTGTGAGCTGCTTGTAAACTGGACCAGCTCCACAATGTTTAAGTTACGGGTTTTGCTGAACACAGTCCACAGAACTGCACGTGTCATTTAATCATGTCTGAAGGCTCAAAAGTGTGTCTATGTGTTCTTACTGACCAAATAAAGACTGTTTGATCATTTAAATGTCTTATAGACTTAGAAATAAACGTCTCAATTGACTGTCTTGTTACTTTCTAACCTCTTGAACCCTTTTTCCATTTAGGTAAATGTGTGAAATCATTTGAATACCAGAACAAAACTGTGCAGTGGTTTTATTTTAACTGCTGACTGTACTTTATTCTGTCGTATTGACCAGCACTCCCCTCCCCCACCACTCTTCTGGTCATATCGTTGTCTCTCGATCAGCTGATTCAGCATTTTGTGTCTCTGAAGCTTTATTAATTATTCAAATCTTCTTCCTTTACAGCAGCATGACCTCTGATCACTGTGTCATCCACCCTCTCTTGCACATCTTGTACCAGGTCGACGATATCAGGAACACAGACAACATGATGCAACGCTGATGTTAAAACTGTAAAGAGATTTGGTCCTTCCTCAGTACAAGGTTATACATAGATTTACAGTCTGTTTGGCTGTTTTTCAGCAACACCAATCAAATGCTTCTGCTCAGTTTTGCTTTAGAGATAGTGAGGCTGGAGGCTGATATGTTTCTCTTTATACAGCAGATGCTATCCTAACTTTGGTTTGCATTCTCCAAACTTCTTCTTCTCAGAGTCAAACATGAAATGTGATCACACAGACATGAAACAGATTAATATTATTCAGCGTGACTTACACTTCCTGAGGATATTTTTATCTCCAATGTCCACTCAGAATAAATGTCCATAAGTCCACTTAAACCATAGAAGAAAGGATGCTTCTAAAAGTGAAGAACTTGCCTTTGAATCAGTGTGTTTTTAAGTTTTCATCAGTTTCAAAGTAATTCAGTGACAGTTATCTGTACATCCATGAGCACACTGCAAACAGGAGCTGCTAATGGCTAATTCAGCATACTTTAAATGCTGATATGACTAAATGTAAACCAATACAGGCATCAAAGAGAGTAGAGCAGGAGGATTGATTATCTGACAGTATATCACTGCTGACATCTTACTTTCAATAATATCAAAAGTCAGTGTCTGTTGTGCTAAATTTAGCTGAATGACTGATGTCTCCTGACTAATCAGCTCTTCTCTCACCGCTTTAGACTGTCACCTGATTGGATAAAAGCTGATCATGGATTTAATCACTGCACCCACCTGTCCTTAACAACATGACTCTCTGTTTCTCTGGTAGACTCATGAATGATTTATAAAGTATAATGCATTTTGAATTGAAGAGTGTCTGAATATTATACCTGATACACAATGGATCAAAAATATATTTCCAGCAACAACAGCATAAAATTTAGACTATGATATCAATTCTGACACAGGAGTGGCAATTTAAGGCGAACTACTGAAAGCAGTTGAATTAATATATTTGAGTGTAAAGGAAGATATGAATTCTGCATTAAAATGTCTAAAAACACAAATACATTTTGTTGAGTCATGTAACTACATTATCCCAAACATTTCCAACAATGTTCAAACCAAGGAGATCCACAGGTTTCCTCAAGGTTATGGTGTTTTGTTTGATCCCCTGTTGCTACTCCCGAGATAGGGAAGACACTAACTAAGACTAACATTAATAAAACTTGGTCTGTAAAATTTTTTTAGTCAAGTCAGATCTCGTCTTTCCCCCCTCCTCTCTGTAAGGTTATGTTCATGAAGTAATGTACATTTCCCCTCCAGCCTCCAGTCAGCATAATAGTGCATAAACAAACAACAACCTTTGATTGCTGCTGCAGTCAGGCTGATAAACAGGAGTGAGCAGCAGTTCCCTATGCCAATGGCTTTGGCTCTTTTGATAGCGACCCCTAGTGGCAGAACATGACATCTTGTATGTTTAAGTTGCAGCTGGAGTGCTAGAGGAAGTTGAAATGTCAGTTGCAATATTTTAGCTTTCAGTAAAAGTCTGATGATTGTCAGACGGTGTCGGTTGAAAGCAAATTAAATGTTTGTTGAGTTTTTTCGTCACAGTCACACCAAAAAGTGTCACAGAGAAATGATTCTGTGCCTGTACTTGTTTTTTTCTTGGTGACTCACAAAACTAGGTGGTGTTTTACTGCAGCTGTTGAGCAAACCACAGACATTCTAGCCATCAAGAACCAAGCTAGTGCTACTCAGTTTCAACATCTTTCTGAGCTTATTTCTATTCTGTCTATTCTGTTCTGTTTACATTGACGGACATTTTAGTCTCAGGAATGTTCACAACTTTACTCAACAAAGAGTTACTGAAGAGGAGGGTAAGTTTGTTAGCTTAGCTCAGGTGCTAATGTGACACATTTTATTTTCAGCGCTAATGTCCTCCTGTCTCCTAACTGCGTCCACACCATGTCGCCGTCAAACTCTGACCGAGGAGCCGCAATAAAATTGGATAGTGACACAAAGCAAATTAGCTACATTAGCTTCCTCCATTGTGAACTCTCTGTCCAACCAAAGCTCAGCTTTGTCAGTACGGCTTGTTATTCATAGTTGTCAGTCACGTGACCTGCGCACTGACCTGGAGGGCAAAATAGTAGACCTAAACTGCAGCTCATACAGGACTTTGTGTAGAGACACAGTTACTTAGATCACCTGTCAACTGTGGAAAAGGAACGATATAGACATTAACTGTGACGTTAACTTAAGTGTTGGGCACTTCATCCATATACAGCCTCTGCTGTGGTATTTCAGCTGTTAGAAACAGCCAGGTCCCTGCCAGAGCAAGACTTCAGTGACATTTACGTGTACCTTTTGGAGAATCCCTCACCTTATACTGCTGCCAGGTTGAAAGCTTATAAAAGTACTGACAGTTTTGTGCAGTTACTATCTGGATGGGTAAATAATGCTAGATGTTGAACGTTATTGTATTAATATTATTATTGTATATGTACCCTGGACATCACCCAAAAAATCACCAACAGAGCTCATCAGTCTAAACACAAGCTTAAAGTGATTTACAAATCATTGCATTTTGAGTTTATTTGCAGCTAACGTAGCATCCTTGCTCCTCAGCTAACTAGCTAACTTTAATTCATTAAGACCACTGCAGGTGGTTGCCTCGATACACAACAACAAACCACGTCAAAACGATTACAAACAGATGTGACTTACGGCTAAAAATAAGTTAATTAATAAAAGTATATACTTGTGTTTACTTGAGCATAACTTTGATGAAGTGTTCGCTGCAAGTACGTGAGTATTTAGACGGCTGCCATTGTTTGCCCTCCCAGGGGACAGAGGTAGTCTTATGGCACAAATCCACAGACGCCTCCTCTCTGGGTTATCTCTTTCTGACGGAATTCGGTAGCAGCAGAGCCCAAGCTTGTCTCCTCAGGGGATCTGATAGCACAACAACTATCCGGCATTTTGGCAAAACAAAACTGGATCCAAACAAAATGTATCACTTGTTTCCTATGCTGGTGGGCAGCGTCAAATGATCTTTTGCCCTATGAAATGAAAATTTCCAGGTCATAATTGACTGAAACTGAACTCAGTGAAAAACATCTATTATTTACTTAAAGGGGGGCGGCTGTAGCTCAGCGGTTAGAGCAGGTCGGCTAGTGATCGGAAGGTCGCTGGTTCAAATCCTGGCTCTGGGCTGGGCTGCATGTCGAAGTGTCCTTGAGTAAGATACTGAACCCAAAAACTGCTCCAGATGTGCAGTTGGCACCTTGCATGGCAGCGCTGCCATCAGTGAGGGCCCTGCGATGAGCTGGCGACCTTCACTCGCCCGGAGACAGCTGGAATTTGCTCCCGCAACAAACCCTGCGACCCCATAAAAAGGGATGAAGCGGTTACGGACAATGACATGACATTTTACCAGTCATGAACACTGCGTCCTGTAGGGGGCACCAAAGTTATATTATGTTGTTTTTTTCTATGTGTGTGCAGACAACATCTGGACAGACCAGAACCTCTTGCTGGACCCTGACCTTCCCTCCGGCTGGAGAACCATCAAAGATTCAACAGGAACCTACTACTGGCACGTTCCCACTGGCGCCACCCAGTGGCAACACCCCAGCCTCAACGGGCCACCACAACTGCTCGACACTCAGGTCAGACAGTCTTTAAATATCCGAGCTAGCTCTGTTAGCTCTGGCTTGTCTGATGCATTTTCTTCTTATGTGGTGTTGCATCAACAGCAGGAGGAGGCAGGACAGCAGGACTCCAACAGTGAGACAGATGGACCTCCTGAGGCCAGGTAACACACACACACACACACACACACACACACACACACACACACACACACACAAACGCATGCACGCACGCATGCGCGCACGCACACAGACACAGTGTCTATAATGGTTTTATAAATTATGTTTTTCTTCTCAGGTCTTCATGGCATGAAGATTATCTCACCAACCATGACCCCAACTCCAAGGTAATAATAAATATAATAATAAACCCATTTGTTCTTCACTAACAAAAAAAATATAATCATGTCCACTTAATAGATTAGACTCCCACATCTCATGGTCTTTACTTTATTAATACTCCTGTTACAAGTACAAATCCCATGAAAATGTTCAATAAAGTAATGTCCCCTGCAGCTGTTATACTATGAAATAAGATATCATTAGATTGTTATGACTCCTGCATTATTGTAAGAGCAGAATTTTACTGTTGTAGTGGGAGCTGATCTAAAAATTATTTGAATTCTGGATTTATCTGCTGATTATGCTCTCCATTAATCGATCGATTGTTGTGGTGAGAATATAGTGAGAAATGTCATCACAATGACCCAGAGCCAAGAGTGACAACTTCAATAATGTGTGTTTTGTCCAACCAACAGTCCATATTAGGGCTGTCACGAAATGTAAATGTAATAAATAAGATGAATAATTGGTTTTGAACCAGTATACTTACTTTAAATGTTAAATAAGGAGGGTTAAACTAAAGTATTGGCAATTTAGATTTCAAAAAACAATGTGACATCATTTGACTGATTTTGAAGAATAAACCTACTAACAGATATGCTTTCAAATGAAAAATCTGTTATCTGATCTGTGATGTCTATTAAAGGTTATACAAAATTTACCTCTGTTAGTTTTCATGTATATATTTTTATAGATTTGTGTGTAAAAGTATTAATATCGGTATATAGCTATGTTCATTTATTAATATCCATATATGCAGCTGCTGTTAAACTGTTCACACTCTGACACTAAACTTAATCTTCCGAGAGGATTTATGTGAAATATTAAAACTGTACATAGAGATCAGAGCCAAACAGCTGCTGATGTCACACTGGTCTCCACAGGATGAAGACCATGGATGCTCATCTCAGCCGTAGAAAGTTCTCCAAAATATTTGAGCAAATTTCAAAATGGACAGTTGAATATAGAGAAAGCATATTTGCAATCTAAATTTTGTTTTGTTTTTTACATTAGAAAATATCAAAAGTTAATAGGGTGACATTACACCAATAATAATAATCAGAATCAGAATCAGAAATCCATTAATGTCCCGCAGACAGGGAAATTTGTTTGTCGCAGCAGCGTCAGAATGTTACAGAACAGAGCAATAGCAAAATAGACAATATAATTAAAAGGAAAGAAAATAGAATCGACATATATACATATTTACATGATACAGTGCAAATGCAAATGAACAGCATTTTTTATATACAGTAATATAATAATAACAACAATAAGTAACATAATGATAATAATAATAATAATAATAATAATAATAATAATAATAGTAATAATAAAATAATAATATAAAATGAAGGCCGAGGTTAGTTCTCTCGTCTCTAGTGGTTTGATCTACTCTAATCTCTCTCTCTTCTTGTTTATGTCTACCTCTCTACCACAGTTTTATGCAGCATTAATCTGATCTAATCTGTCTCTCTCTCTGCCTGTCTCTCTGTCTGTGTCCTGGTTTCTCTGTTTGTCACCCAACAACTCACTGACCACTTAATCCCATCATCTGTCTGTCTGTCTGTCTGTCTGTCTGTCTGTCTGTCTGTCTGTCTAACTCTGTGTCTGTCTGTCAGTGTTTTGCTGTGCGGTCTCTGGGCTGGTTGGAGGTGGAGGAGGAGGACCTGTCTCCCGGTCGCAGCAGTCTTGCTGTCAGTAACGTCATCCAGCAGTTGTCTCAGTGCAACAGTCCCGAGCACAGAGAGAGGCCAGGGGCCTGGGGAGAGGTGAGACACCTACTGAATCTGTACCTGTCTGTCTGTCTGTCTGTGGTCTGAATAAATCTCAAATTGGTTAAACTGTCGAATGTTTTTAACAAAGTTTAAAACCTGGCTTGAATTGCTTCAGACTGTCAGGATCTTGCTTTAAGTGATTTGGGCTATCAGGATTGAGTTTCAGATGGTTTAGCGTTGTAGTTTAAACTGGCTTGGCAGCCAGGATCTGGTTCAAACTATATTAACCTGGATCTGGTTTAGACTCACGTGTTTGTTGTCTACTGTATTTTCCATACTAATCTGTATGTCTCGCTGCCTGCCTTTCTGTCTGCAGGGTCGGGAGATGATGCTGGTTCTGAAGAAAGGCACCCTGACCCTGTTGGACCCTTTAGACCACACTCCTCTGCACTGTCAGCCAATCATCAACATCCGTGTCTGGGGGGTGGGCTGCAACAATGGCAGGTGAGCCAATCAAAGAGCATCTGGATAGTAGCAAGATTTATTCAAACGTCATTAATCATTAGAAAACATATTAGGACATTTATCACAACAAAATTGTTGCAGCCACTTATTCATTCATAAGGTTTAAACAATACATTTACACAATTTCTGTGTAATTACGGAGGATAGACAACACGTTTAAGAGGAGAATCTGTTCTTAGATGACCCCAGCAAACACAACAACGTAATTTAGAAATTCAAACCTCTCCAGACTCACGTCCAGATAAAAGATACGATCACTTAGAATAAATTCAATTTCAAAATCATAGTATGATAGTATATGGAATTGTTGGTAAGAGGATGGGTGTTCTCTTTTTTCTCTCTTGTTGGCTATGCTAAAACTCCCCCATGCTTCCAATCTTTGTGCTAAGCTAGGCTCACCTCTAACCTTTCAGCATGTTAAACTCAACGTCACCTTTCATTTCGTCTCTCTGTCTGTTTGCACTAACACTGTCTCTCTCTTTTTCTTTAACACGCCCCCTTTTACCCCTTCACCTGGGCAGGGACAGGTAAAACTCTCTCCCTTTTACGTGTTCACATCCAGAGCCACAGACACAGTTAGACTCATCCTCACACCCTCCTTTTATATGTCAGGGTCATTTTTTGTTTTACCTGCTGGTCACATGATCATTGGCCCATCAGCCAATCCACTGTGTGTTCGGTGCTTTCAGGGACTTTGCCTTCGTGGCAGGTGATAAAGACAGCTGTGTGCTGAAGTGTCACGTGTTTCGCTGCAATGCTCCAGCCAAAGCCATCGCCACGGCACTGCATGAAATGTGCTCCAAGGTCAGTGAGTCTCCTGCTCAGTCCTCAAATATACTCACATGTTCACATCATCATTTAGTGCGTTAGCATGCTAACGTGAGCTAATTAGCAGTTTACACAGTAGTAAACAATGAAGAAAACAACAACTCCCATAATCCCACGCTACTTCACAACATCATACAATGACTGTTTTGATTGAGCGACCCCTAGGGTCATAAATACATATTCAGTTGAATATAAAAACATTTAATATTTCCGTGTCCATAGATGATGTCGGAGAAGTCACTGATGAGGCCGTCTCGCTCTCTGACGATGGAGAGCATCTCACCTGAAGATCTGCCCAGACAAGGTGACTCACCTGCTCTCTGACATCACCTTGCTGCTCTCTGATTGGTTCTCTACTGATTCCGTCTCCTTTTCATTGTGTTTCAGTCGAGTTTCTGGAGGCGGTCCGGCAGCAGGTCCAGAAGTTCCAGGTCCAGTACATCGGTAACCTGCCGGTGTCCAGAGCGATGGGTAGGACAGAGTCACACGTGTTACACCTGAACACATCAACATTCAGCAATGTGATTGGTTACTTCGCTCTGCATAAACAAACTGGTGGTTGATTCTTTAGTTGTTCAGTTGGTTACCCTTTATTTTTTAGGTCTGTAGTCTAATTTGTGAACATTTTCCAATAAAAACTTCCTGTACAGAATGATGGAATAAGGTAGTGATAAGAAGGCCCCATTGATTAGTTGTTACACTTTAATGCATTAGTTCAAGTAAATTTTATGGTATTTTAGTCAGTTCACAGATGCAAAACTTAACTTGCAAAAACATGAATTTTGATTACAGGTAAACATACAACTATTAAAGGTTTAAAGCAGGAGCTTTTTACAGAAACTTTACATTTTCCTCATAATGAATATATTCAACTGATTAAACCATCATGGTCTGGTTCAAACTGGTTTGAAGTCTAAAATCAGATCCTGATGGTTCTCCAACCAATCCAAACTTTAAACCAGTTTTAACGGATTCTTATAGTCTCTAAACCAATTTTAACCAGGTCCTGGCAGTTCAAACCAGTTTAAGTCAAAACTCGAAATCAGTTAAAATCCTGAGTCTAATTCAGGTTCAGACTTCCATGGTTATTGCTGTTCTCAGACTAACCACTAGGATGTGGTTAAACAAGTTTAGACTGTAAGGATATGGTTTCAACTGATTTAGAGTTTCAGCTTAAACTAGCTTGGATTTTGATTTTGACATAAAATATTCTTTATTTTGACATTCTGCTATATTCGGATATTATTAAACTCTTTGCAAATTCTTATTAAATTATAGATTGTTGAAGTGTTGTAGTAAATTAACTCAAGTAATGAAATGGTGAAAGAGTAAGTTGTCCTGTATTAAGTCAATCAGGAAAGAAAAGTCTTTCCTTTCAACAAACTAATACTTTAGCATGCTAACAGAAAACAAGCTAATGTTATGTCAGGCACACTATAGATGTAATTAGGCTTCTTGTGGTTTGTTATTGATCAATGAGCGGCCAGTTGACTGGAAAAAGTGCTATAGAAATCCACTTACCATTAATGTCTGAGCATCGACAACGACTTATCCACAGCTCTCTGCAAAACCACACAACATTACATTACACGTTATGTTGTGTAATGCTCCAGCTAATTGCTTCTATAAATATCAATGATGAAGACAGAAAAAAATCATTTTTCCAGTCTACTGTGTTTGTGCAGGTATGGAGGTGCTGAACCGAGCAATAGAGAGCATCATGAACTCAACAGACAGCGACGAGTGGGAGCCGATCGTCGTCCACGTCACTGATAACATCCTGTCTCTCTGGAAGGGACAGGTAACATCATCATTAATCTTTATCAAACTTTGTGAATGAAGTTAGAGGTCTTCATTCAGTGTCTGCCTTCTGATTGGATCCTGACAGGAAGGGGAGGAGCCTTTCTGGGATTGTCAGGTACGTTTCCTCACCTTCCTGGGCGTCGGACATGACAGCCACACCTTCGCTGTGATCGTGGACGGCGGCACACAGCAATTCGAGTGTCACGTGTTCTGGTGTGAACCGGATGCAGGGAACCTATCTGAGGCCGTCCAGGCTGCATGTATGGTGAGTGACAACACCTGAACATCATCTAGATCCTGAAGACAATTTATGAATGAATTGATTGAGAGACCCCTAGTGGTGGAAATTGCATTCTGTGTGTTTTTTATCCATTAAAAAGCTCTCCTTCACTAAAAATCCCAATAATAATTCTATTGAAAATACTTTGATCACGTCGATATGAATCTCAGGTGGTTTTAGGTAGAAAATGAAGGGATTGTTGTTCTTCTGGCCCCTAGTGGTCCAAATACGCCGAGCAGCTCACACAGATGAATTAACTTCCTCTAACAGTTCTTTCCTCTCCATCAGGTCCAGTATCAGAAGTGTCTCGTGGCTCAGACTCCTCCACCAAGGTCCAAGTCATGGCGTGTTAACCCATCAAAGGTCAAACGGGCCAACTCCATGGACGGCGCCACCTTCCCTCCTCTCTCATCCCATCACCACGGCGGAAGCAGTAGCTCCATAATGATGCCGAGGATAACCAAGGGCAATGGCAACAGCAGCAACGTGAGGAAGGGGATGTTGGCGTTCTTCGAAACTTTCCGGAACAAACAGGCCGCAACCTCCTAATGACGGGGACGGGACCATCAGAGACAGCAGAGACCACCGATCCTCCAGTACTCAAATGTTTTCACTAAGGCCGTGACGGTGTCTCCAGAACCATCATGTGATTGGCTGAACTCTGTGTGCACGTGGCTCTGGTGGTCCGACCGGCTAATTCTGCCGTCTTCACATCACCAGCGACGCCTGGCCTTCTGTTTATTAGACCAGAAATATACCCGTTTGAACTTATTGTCCTGATGTTCATCTCACCTGTTGCTGCGACACCATTGGTTAGCTTAGCTTAGCAATGGTGTTGCTACCTCACTGCAGGCTGAATGACATGAATGAAGAGAACAGGCTGTAAAGGAACAAACTAGGATCAATGAACTGGACCTACAAACGAGTCGCACTAGAACAGAATGAAGACGCTGATCAGTCACTCGTCCACCAACACCTCCTCAGCTACCTGTTAGACAGATCAACAAAGCTGTTGAGGATAGGGTTAGGTTGGGTTTAGGGTTAGGGTTTTTTTTAAAGGGTAACCCTTTTACCCAAAACTAAAAGAGAAAACTGAAACATAAAAAACAAACTGGCTGATGTGAGAACAATTATTAGATAACACTACTCAGGTGATTGGGTCAGAGTTAAATATTAAAAGAAGAAGTAGAATATTGAAAGACAAAAATAATTTTGGGGAAATGATAAAAGAAAAACGTCTTGACTCCTTTGAGGGTATGAGACTTTGCTTTAAAGGGACAGTTAACCTACAAATCAAAAATACATATCTGTCCTCTCACCTGTAAGGATATTCATCAATCTAAATTGTTTTGATGTGAGTTGTTGAGCTTTTAGGATATTGAACTAGATATTGCTTAGCTTGTGGTGCCACAAAGCAGACAAACAAACAAAAAAGAATTTGAATAACTTAACAGCTATGTGTCTTTCAAGAAATCATGACCTGGTTTTTCAAGATAATCCCAGACAAAACTATGTCACTCTACATACCGCGCTAGTACCAGTTCAGCACTTAAATGGCTCCATGGGCAAGTTAACAATAATAATATAATAGTAATATGCAACATCCAGTTAGACTTCAGGAATGTAAATATATGTTGTCGAAGAGTCGCAGTTTGGTACCAAACTGCCTGGTTTGGGTTAGGAAAGTTGAAATTTAATTAGGAGCAAAGGAGGATAAAACTTAACATAACAATGAATGATTAAAACCATAAAACACCCATAAGGATAAATGCTAATTTGACGATAAAAGCAGGTCTTCTAACAGAAGATACTGCATATCGATATTTAGCTAATCCATTAAAAAAAACCACAACATATTATAATTAATTCATTAATTTGTTGAGCATCCACTTGAAATCCAATTATTTTTCCAGTTAAAAAGATCTTAGAGTTGTGAAAACCTGTAAAATGTACTGAAAAGCACAAGAGTGGAAGGTCTTTTAAGGTATAAATTGATGTAATTTGTTCAGTTTTAAATGTGTTTTGCAACTTGACAATCCCTGACAGCTGTGGACATGAGTAAAGCTTTATAAAAACAAATCAAGGTCCAGAATTAAAATTTAGGGATTACTTTAATGTTTTTAGGACAATTTGAATTGATAATATTAAAGATTTCTGAATTAAAACATCATAAATTTGTCTTATAAAGTACATAAGTAACGTACGTTCACTTACTTACCGACTACTTTCTTTATGTTTCACTACGCAGAAGGAAGCTAACTAAACTAGCTGACTCCACACCTCAGCTGAGGGGACACCAGCTGAGCTGTAAAGTTCATGAGGCACATGAGCAGTACAGGGACATGGGAAAAAAAAAATCCCATGTGAAACCACTCACATCATGATCTGTGGATATCTAGAGTAACCCGGTCATAATTTCTGGAAAGAGATACATCACTGCTATTTTTTATTCAGACGTTTTTTTTTTGTTTTTTTTTGCCGCTTAGAGCACCATAAGCCGAGTGCTATCCTGTTCCATTATAATCGAGAGAAGGCAGGCAAAAATATGCGTCTTTGATTTTTGGGTGAATTATCCCTCTTATCAGCAAATAGCTTATAAATAATTAATCAACCTTGTGTCATTATACTTTCCCAACCTTTCACTGTCATCAAACACAAACTCAGTTGAATTTGTGTCCGATTTCTCCTTACATTTCTCCTTAAAATGACTGAAACTTAAAGATAAGATAGAGAAGAAAAGCATCTTTCCACACTGGATGTCAGTGTCAGATATGTATCCTGTATGTATTCGCTTCAAGCTTCATGTTTAGAGAAATATTACGGTGTGAGATTTTTAAAGCTGCAGTAAGAGTTTCTGTCCAGCAGACGGCAGAAACAAACACACAGAAATGAGTCTTAAAAAACTAATGTAATGTTTATCAACTTACTTGTTTCTTCTTCCATGTTCATGTCATGTTGGTGGGCCGGAGGTTACCAATGTTACTGCTGTTCTCATACTCCTTTACAAGTCAAGATGGCGCCTGCCAGAGAGACAGAATCAAGAGTCTTTCTATAAGTTAACATGTTTATTCAAAGAGAACATCTCATTCACAAACAAGTGTGTAAGGGCCACTGGAAAATATATCTGAGATTTGGATAATTTCTTTTAATAAGAATTTTATGTTAGGCATTTCTAGCCTTTAGTAGGCAACAGAAGCAGGCAGGAAACAAGAAAGTGAGGTATGGTATGAACCACAACAAAGATTTCCAGCTTCAATAGAATACATTTTTTTGTTAAATTTAACAATTGGAAAACTTTTTCTCATAAATTATAATTTTTTTCCCCCTGAAAATTATAGATCTTTTCTTAAAGGAACAGTCCACCCAAATATGAAAATTCAGTCATTATCTACTCACCCCAGATGAAGTCAGGTGAAGTTTTGTAGTCCACAAAATGTTTCTGAAGCTTCACAGCAAAACAGTGTTGAGGCATTCTCAAATGATTAAGTAGACGGGGACTTGTTTTAAAACTTGAAATGGCTCCATACAGCTCATCCAGCATAATCCAAGTCTCCTGAAGCCTCAAGTCTTGAAAAGACGTTATTTACTCCCTTTTTAAAGTCGGAATCTTCACTGTTGCTTCTAAGCTAAAAGCGTTAGCTTGCACCCTATCTGAGGTTTTGACGATTTCAGCTTAGAACAAACAATTTGGGATCTCAGGCCTCTCAGAGACTTGGATAATGTCGTATGAAACCATTTAGCGGATCATATAAATACGCAATCATTATAATGTTATTAAGGAAAACAGATTTATTTGATTTATTCTGCGCCTTTTTACAAGTTCCATAGATTAAAAAACAAACAAAAAAAACATGTCTACGTTAAAATGTCATCAATAATATAGAAATGTTTGACCAAATGATTGTTTTGTTTATCTCTGTGTAAGAATTCTGACAGTTGGTTCCAGCTTTTAACAAGGTTTGTCAGTCAATAGCAAAACATTGTTGGTATCACGTGGTCTTGATAGTTGCCAGTTTGCGGTGAAAAAACACGTAAAAATGACTGATTTCTACAGGATGCACCCTGCATACTATACTGCCCTAATGTTAGCAAACTAACATCAGGAATGTTAACATTAGCTAGCTTTAGGAACAGTAGCTTTTCCTAGTGTAAGAATTGTTAATGTTAGCTAGCAAGTGTTAGCAATGGTAAAGCTGGCATCAGTATTGTTAGCAACAGTAAAATTAGCAGTTCACATTTGCTTGCCATGTTAGTAATGTTAGCATTTGCTAGTTAGCATCAGCAACATTAGCTAGTGCAAACTACAACCACTTGAGCAAGCAGATGATATGAATGAGTAAATGTGATAAAAGGGGGCGATGGAATGCACAATTAGTAGCTGAATATTATCAATAACTTTTATGTTTTGAAACAACTCTCCAGCTACTTCAGTTGTGTAGGAGAATGCTGCAACAGTGTTTTGCTGCGAGACCCCAGAAATGTTTTGTGGACTACGAAACTACAAAACTGAATTTTGATTTTTAGATGAGCTGGTCCTTTAAAAGTGGCCTGATACTGCATCATACATAAAGCCATTCAAAATGTTGTGGATCAAAATTCATAAAATAAGAGATGTGAATGCAGAGGAATAAAAAAAATAGACATTGTAAAAAGATAGATACAAATAAGCAAGAAAAATTGAAGTATGAAGCGTTCATGATCCAAGCAGCATTAAAGGAACAGTCCAACAGTATCTGACCTTCAAACAGTGAGAGCTCTTAAACGCCTCCTGAACTGGTCAGTAAACACTCTGCAAAGAAATATACATTTATTTACATTTCATTTTAGTAAAAAAGTCAACAACAGTTTGACACTTTGACTTGCAGTTTGCATGTCAGGCACAAATGACAGCATGGAAGGTCATTGAAAATATCCTGGAAATGATTTCTTGAGGAACTTTAATGTTCTCATCATTGTCTGATAGCTTTATATTATTGAATGTACAGACGGTGGAGATGTTCACAAATATATATAACTTACTATAAACATATACAATATAAACAGACAGTGACGGTCCAGCTGCCTCCTGATCGGCTGAAGCACCTGTAGATAGAAGTTTTAGTATGTTTCATGTCAGTAGGAAAAATCAGTGAGAGGTTTGAATGTGTTAATACAAAAACAGAAATACATTTCAGAGTCCAAACTGTCCCAGACGTCGTAGAGAAACAGTCAGTTTGCCGCTCTGTGTGATGAAAACAGGTCTGGTTATCTTCAGTAAAAACTTTGGCACAAGAGAAACCAATGATGTCATGTATAAATTAACCAAAAAATGTAATAAACAAATGAAATATTCTTGGTCTGCTGCGGGTGCAGTTTCATGTGAAGAACATAACGTCCTGATGGGATGTGTTGGTAGTTTAGTAAATGCTACATCAACGTTATGTCTTTTCTTATCACTGTTAAGCTAAAGTTTCACTGAGTCTGGATTTGTGTTTGTCTGTAGAGGAGCTGAGGGGATTTTAACACCTCAAGAGTTTTTTTCCCTTCTGACACATTTTATCGGTTTAGTGTGAAGTTTGACTTAAGTGTGGCGGCTGTGGCTCAGGGGTAGAGCCCGCTTCTTGTTATCGGTAGGTCGCTCGTTCGATTCCCCTGGTCAGCATGTCGAAGTGTCCTTGTGCAAGATACTGAACCCCAAAGTGCTCCTGATGTGCTGGCTGGCACCTTGCATTGTTAGCCACTGCCATCAGGGTATATATGAATTACTGTTAGTCGTTTTGGACAAAAGCATCTGCTGAATATAATTGTGAAAATTGAGGAAGACAAAAGCTAATCTGATACATGCTAACACCAACATACAGGCCTATTTAGGAACCAATATGAAGATGTAAAAAATTAAAGGCATCTGGTCAGTAAGGCCCCAGCTACCTTCACTATACAGCCCTGTTTTTTGGCCTCTGTTTGGTCATATTTAATCAAATTGTCATTCAGAGTATGCCGAACCATCTATAGGCAGTTCCAGTTTGTAGTCTACTCATGGATGCACAGATAACTGTCACTGCATTACTTTGATGCTAAAGAAAACTTAGAAACATGAAGATTCTAAGGCAAGTTCTGAACCGTCCTTTTTCTACGATGTCTAAGTGTATTTATGGATATTTATTCTGGTTGCATATCAGAGATAATGATATCCTCAGGAAGTGGATGTCACATTCTGCAGTATCTTTGCCTCCCTTTAACTCTCCAGCGCCCACCTGAGGAGGCTTTAGTCAACTGCATGCTCCTGTAGTTAGTTTCACCAGGATTAAAATGAGTTGGGTTGCTGAAGGGCTCTGTAACAATGTCCTTCCTGCTCACCTGCTGTGATGTTTATTTTTAGACTTAATTCACACATTAACAGAACAGGAAGAACAGAAAAAAAAACCTTTATATGACTGATTTATATAGCTCCTTTAAAAACAGAGTTTACAAGGCATTTTGACAGACAAAGCAGAAGCAGAAAACTCAGGAATAAACGCTACAGTGAAGGCAAACAGAAAGAAACCCAGACAAGAGAAGTTAGAGCAAGAAAGCAAAACACAAAATGTATATATGAATAAATACAAATGAAATCACGTAAAAGCATTAAAATTAAAGAGAATAAAAAGCAGTTGCAGCTTTTACTTGCAGTTTTAGTTATATCACAAATTAAGATTTTTACACACAATATATGAAGAGTTTACAAATGTTTTGTCAGAAATCACTCTACCAAAGTTTATACAAGTACTGCTCGAATAATTACTAGATTATTTAAGCAGTCGATCGATGGACAATTTACTGGAAAATATTTTGATAAGCTTTTATTTTCATGTAAAACATTTCATGGTTTCAGCTTCACAAATGTTTCACAAAGATTTGCTGCTTTTCTTTTAAAAATGTTAATATATTTGTACTAGCATTGAGGTTTGGACTGTTGGTTGAAGGTGTCACCGTGTGCTCTGGGTGATTGCGACCACATTCACCGCACAAATGAATTGATAAATAAAACAATAAAACATTGAGTTAATCCAAAATTAAAATAATCATTAGTTGTAACTAAATTGATATTCATCAAATTAACCAAGTCACTGGTTACACAAAATGTTGCATTTTGTCAACAGATGCGTTTATATTGTTTTATTGTTGTTGTTATCTTCAGTTCAGACTGGTTTCAGTCTAGACTCTGGAGGCTGTTTGATTTTCTTTCTCAGTTAACAGAAAAGCACCCGGGAACTTCACCATGGAGGCTGGCTAGGTTATTAATAAACAATTAATTGGTGTAATAAAAATACAATTAATAAAGTGACTAGTGTAAATACATTCTCTTCTAAATAATGCTGTTTCATTGTTTAGGCAAGTTATATTGTCAAAAGAAACAAAAAGAAAGGGAGAGAGAGGCGAGAATGACAAATAAAAGAAGGAGGGAGGAGGTGAAAAGGAGTGAGGAGGTTCAGCAAATGTGTTGGGATGTGTCCCTCTGACCTCACCCCGTCCTCGTGCTGCTGACAGCGTTGTCCTCGCGCTCAATTGATGCCTCAGTCAACAGGTCAACAAGTGAATTAACCAGAGAGAGAGAGGACCAAGAGGAGAGAGAGTTTACATCGTGACAGTTTTGAATTTCGTCTTGAACTGGAAGGTAAAATAAGATTATTTCACACATTTCAGACTCCACAGAACAAAACGTCAGTTTACTTAGCAACCCTTTAAAAACTCCATGATGTCGTGTCTATGCGCTGAATTCTAACGATGATGATTTCTGGAAGAAACTTGTAAAGGTGTTCAAATCTTTTAAATTACCACGACTTGAAGTATCTGATGTTAGCCGAATTAAAGAATAGAAACTTTGGATTCGTAAAATGTCATGAATATTAATATTCCGGTTGAAACTGTTTACTGGTGTGCCTGACAACATTAAACTGTACGGGTTATGAACGGAGTCTGGCGTTATGCTGGTGACGAAACACCCACTCACTGCACATTTCAGTATTGTAAATATTAAGTTCCTTTCATAATAACTAATAATGGTCAGCCTAACTTTAAAAAGCTGAATTTGAGCTTTAGATGAGGAGATGATTTTTAAACTATTCAATGTTTGTGTGTTCAAGATGTCACATATACCAAACTCCATTGAAAAAACTATTTGAAGCTATTTTATGGATATATGAGTCCATTTGTATGTTTGATTATCATTTACCTCCTGAACAGTTCATCAGGAACATATAGCGTCATTTCTTCAACACAAACTGTAGCCTAATTCTGCTGTAAGGTGTGTTGGAGCTTCAGTCCAAAAATTAACATTAGTAAAATCATAAAAATATAAAACTTTTTTTTTCTTCTTTTTTTTCGTGCTTACTTGTTATTAACAGCTTGGAGTGCAGACAGTTAAAGCAGCAGACTGGTTTAACTGGAAACATGTTGGGTTATTAGAACAAACAAAATGTGTGTTAAACAGAAAAAAACAGAGAAAGAGCTGTCTGTTTCTATACTGACTGTCATGGAAACCAGTAGATTAGATTACAGTTGGTATGTAGGCAGTTTAGAGGGATCCCTGGGTGAGGATTTGTCATATGGAAACCCTCAACGTGATTTTAAATAGTCACCTGACTGGAAATTTCTGTAACTTAAACAGAACTGAACTAAATATGATTTTAGTTATGATCAATCAATCAATCAATCAATCTAGTGTTTATTTTATGAAGTAGCAGAATATGGTGAACGATTATTGACAAATTACATGTTTTCTTCAAGATCTTCAGTTTACTGATGAAACATTTTGTAGGTGGATAAAGACAAAGGGGCTTCAATAAGGAGGCCACAACAGTCGGATGGTTTCCATAGCTGACTATTCATTAAATAATTTAATACAATTCTAAAAACAAGAAGAAAGGACGGGTAAGGAGACAGACGGTCGTACCACTGCTAGAAAGCAAACCACCCACAGATGGAGTGCTGGGAGTAATCTACCTGTGAAAAATATAACATAAACTAAAAAAATTAAACACCACACTAATAAAAATGTGCAGCCACAAACCATTTAACCATCAGAAGTGAGTGAAGTCTCATCACCCTGACTACATCAGTGACTGGTCCAGAAACACAAAGAGACGGACAACCAATCTTGACTAAACAATAAAAACAAAATGATCTCTACGACTAAAAATACCTAATTTTAGAATAATGCCAAAACAGCAGTCAGTGCTTTGCCGGAAAACAAACAAAGTAATTTACAATGTTGGATTATCTGACAGTAATCTCTTTTCATCTCGTCTTTTCTATCTACAATAACAAACATGGCAAATCAGCTTATTAATGATTAAAATATACAACACCTCAGGGTGCTTGCACCTCTGACATACCCAACAATTAAAAAATATATTAATATGAAGCACTGTGAAAAAACCCAAAGGTTTGGTTTTACCGGAGCCAAAAGTGCAGCCTCTACACCTGCTATCCATCAGCCTACTTATTACTGTGTGGCTTCACCTGATTGGCTGATAGCTGCTGCCCCTGAACTACACTGAGATATGACACACACCTTACTGACTTCACCTCTACTTGAATGATTTAGACAGCTAGATATAATTTTAAAAACATTTTTCTCCTACCTTCTCTCAGATCCGTCCATCCATCCAGATGAGTGACCAGCCTCCTCCATACATTCCTCACCCCCACATAGGCCCCTCAGCTCCCGGCTTTCCTTCAGGTTTGTTCCTTCATTCGTTAATAGTGATAAAAATTAAATAATAATTTGTTTCTTTGTGATACATGAAACTTCAAGTTCTTCACATCCTTCAGTTGGCAGATTGAGGCTGACAGACTCATCGCTTCACGACAATTCAGTTTTGAAATATGATAATATTAGAACTTAACTCTCAAAATATTTGTGCATTTCTGAATATTTTTACTCCTCCCCGCAATAATGCAAATTTATTCTCGAAAATGTATTCAGTTTACATTGAAATGTTTCAACTTCATGAAATATTACAAATATTATAATAATACTTGCTAAATTATGACTCTCCTTCTCAATTGTAACATCTTCATACTTTTAATGTTATGATTTTATTCTTAAAATATCCCGACTTTATTCTAATAGACTAAAATACTTAATTGTTAAAATAACTTTCCTCTCATCATTTTCTCCATTTGTTCTTGAGATCAGATGGACCATATTCACATGACGACCATTTTCCTCTGGCATCACGGTCAGGGTGGGACACTCAAATGTCATACTGCAAGTTGTATAAATGTAGGAATCTAACAAATTGTCATTGACCCAACTGGGGCATGGGGCTGTATTTTAATGTAAAACAATATATTTGATAATATATTTGATAACCTGTTTTAGACAACAGAAAACATTAGCATTCAACCACTTCCTTGCTAACATTAAAATTTGATACACCTTACATAATACGATAGGAAAGATGCACATTAATTCTAAAATATCAACACGCGTCTTGGACACATTCATTTAAACGTGGAAGTGAAACTAGACTAGATGTTATAAACGGGAATGCTAGCTAGGAAGTGGTGGAATTCTAACGTTAGTTAATGGGTTATCAACTATATTGTTTTACCTTAAAAATTGCCTGATGTCAGATGTCTAAATTTTCACTATCATCTTTTGAGGAGGTTTAACTTCCATCGCGATAATTAAGTAAAGAGTCTGGGCGACTGAGCCATTTTCATGCAGAGACTCCACATTATCACCGCAATGAAGGCTTGCCTTTACGGCGCCTTTAATTGCCCCTTGGGGACAAATAAAGTATTTTGAATTTGAATTTGAATTAGTTTGAATTTGAATTTTGTTTGTTCACACTGAACCAAGCAGTGGCGTCATCAAACCAGTGTGTCATATCATACAGCACACCATCATTACAGAACCAAAAGAGGCGTGACGGTACACATCACAAGGAGTTAAAGGTTTTTGCTCTGAATCACGTCACATAATCACCGCCATTCAGCTGCTGGAGCTGCCTGGCTCTGCTGCCGAGGACAGACCCTGTTTTACAGGCAGAAATGTGACAAGGAGTTGGCAGACAGGATGACAGAGGCTTTTCCATGTATAAATGCAGTATTTTTTCCTTCATATAAGATGCTGAAGACACGGCCTGCTATCACGTTACTGTTGTCTGGTCCTGTAACCCTGCGTCCTGGGTTAGACGTTTCTCTTTCATTTGATGAGTGAAGGATCTATTTAGTTGTCAGACTATAAACACCATCAGACCGACACAGTCCTGTTCCCCACTGCCGGCTGTTCCATTCACACAGTCGAATCTCACCTCTGCCGCGGATTTGTTTCTACCTCTGGTGGCGGATCAGAGGTGGAATGAAACTGTCCCTTCATTCGGCCTCTGTAACTTTCACACATATGGCGAGGCACAGCACATGATACTCGCCTTGAAGGGTCAGTGTGAATGGGGCTTTTATTTGTCCAGATGTTCAAAAATTAGAAGTCAGTGAAGGGCTGTTACCATGGAAACAGTCAGTTTTACTCTGTTGAACCATTGTGTTGATCCATATTTAAACTTAAATTTAGTGAAAGTTGACAGTATGGTAGACAGATGTCACATTTACATGTCAGGATCTGCTTATTATAGACAGATTCAATATTTAACTGTCATGTATCATCACAGTAACAGCGTTACATACATTAGCAGCTGTAAGCACTCATAAAAACATCATAAAATGGTTTGGTGCCGACCTGTATACTGAACATATAAGGAGTAGTTAACGTTTATAATCATCAGAGAATGTTACAGACGTTGTTTTTAGTTCCTCTTTGTTTCCTGAATGTATCCGTACGTGTGTGAATGTGTAAATGAGAGGCATTAACTTATAGCACTTTGCAGAAGGAGCTTTATAAAGTTCACTTGTATTTGTTCACCTCCAAGATGGCGGCGACGTCGACGTACGGTCCAGTGCTCAATGAGGCATCTATGTATATATGTCTATGGTTGATCTGACCACATGACCTGTTGTTCTCTCTCTCTCTCTGCAGCCTTCAACCCTCAACCTTCAGCCTTCCCTGTCTCGCCTTACCAGGTACTTAGCATGCATTGCTACAACCAGAGCAAACATCCAATAAATTAATAAATAATAACCAAAAAAACTTCAGTTACTGTAGCAATACAAAACTTTTACACATTTATTTGAATTTTTCTTCACTTTTTGTTTAGTTTGTAAAACTTCTCAAACATAATACAGACAGAGAGAAAATACACAAGACGACGAGAGGAAAAACAGACAACACTGACAAAATTATGGGTATTTCATAATTTGAGTCCAACCAACTGTTCAAATACACCTCCTGTAATTTTTACTGTATTTAAAAGTCTAATTGAACCTCAATAGATACTGACTGAAATCTGTTACAAAAAGTTAGTATTGAACACTATGTCACTATGACATATATGATATCTGTGTCCTCTATAGACCTTCCCTCAGACATCTGTAGGAGACCCTTCCTACTATCAGGGAACAATGGGGCAGATGGGGCCAGGGCAGATGGCGACCCCAGGTCCCTACCTGGTTCAGCCAGGGTTCCAAGGGTACCAGAGCGGGCCTCCTGGGCCCTCCCACATCTGGGACAGCCCGAAGACATACGGAGAGCCGGCAAAAAACACAAGTGGGTCAAAGGTCAAAGACACAACATCGATGTTAGCTAGGTGAGCCAGTTGAAAGCCATTTGAGCTAGCTGTAATTAAGTTACTATTTTAAGCTAGCTGAGCTAGTTGAAAGCTTTTTGAGCTAGTTGAACGCTATTGTAAGCTAGCTGAGCTAGGTGTAAGCTAGTTGTAATCTAGTTGAGCTATTTGAGGTAGTTGTGAGCTAGTTGAGCTAGTTGAAATGTATTGTAAGGTAGTTGAAAGCTAATTGTAAGCTAGTTGAGTCAGTTGTAAACTAGTAAACTAGTTGAAGGTTATTGAGCCAGTTGAAAGTGAGTAGTATGCAGAGCGTTGTATGTTAGTTGTATCCTTGTTAAGTCTGGAGGTAACTCTGATGGATGGATGTAAAGTCACATGCAGGGGCGTCGCTAGGTTTTAAGCACAGGGGAGGCTTAGCCCCCAAGAGATGCACAGGATGTGAGCTAACGTAGTGCGCGAGCACAAAAGACTGAGAAATTATTTATTATCATTATTGTTATTATTATTATTATTATTATTATTATTATTATTATTATTATTATTTTGAAGTCACACAGATTACATTTTGGGCACATATGTGACTAAAATGGTTGTAATTTCAAGGCCTGAAAAATATTACTTAATTACTTGAATTAAAGTAATATTAAGATACTCTTGAAAATATTTGGGTCAGGCTAATATATATATATATGTGGACTGGATTTTCATTGATGTGGGCGTTCTCTATATGAACAAGTGGAATGGATTGGATAACGGGGCACTGAAGGGGCTCTCTCTACCATACACTATGAAGTGAAGGGAAACTGAATAATGACAAGTTATATGATTGTTTATTCAAACTCATATTCTGGCCAGTTTATATTGAATTTGTCGGCACTTTTTTGTAAAAAAAAATGAATAAAATTTTTTTTTATAAAAACACCAAATTATTTAGGGGGCTTATGAATATTTTAGGGGCGCCACTGGTCACATGTATATGCCTATAAATGTGGACATATGTTCGCAAGTTTGAAAAATGTACAGCAGACTGTTTTAAATGAGGGCTGAGACTTTCTGCTGGTATTTGCTATTGCAGAGCAAATATGACATGGAGTGAACAGAGATATGGTGATGTTACAAGAGGCCAATCAGACTGTCTGTCTGACTGTTTTGCTGATACTAATTCATACATGTCTACATTTGAAAATACCAACAAATAGATGTTAATTCTGTCCAGAGTTAATGATTTAACATTGATGTAAGATGTTGGCTCCCTCTCTCTCTCTGTCAGTGTTCTTGGTAGATCAGAATCGTGGCAGCGACAGTGGTGGCGCTGAAAAATCATGCCTGGCAGCGTGTTCAGCTGCTCTGTGCTGCTGCTGCCTCTGGGACCTGTTGACCCACAACTTCTGCTGACCTCTGACCTTCACCAAGACTCTGCAGTGGGGCAGTAATGATGACACCAACCTCTGCTGGCGAAACTAATTACTGGATTTAGATAATAATTATTAATCATTAATGTTTAAAAATGCTTTATTATCCTTGTGGACAGTCTTTAAAGGCTCAACTTTCTGATTGGAGCATGTGCAGATTATAAGTCTAAAGATGGAAAACTTGCCTGGTTCATATTTTTCTTATGGAAATGTGTCCTTGATTTCTTCATTGATTTGATGATGCCAATAAAAAAATATCTTAATTTAGTGGACAAAGCGTTTTTACATCTTTTTCATCATCTTTAAAATATTCATGAAAAATAGAAGCTCTGCATAAATCCAATGAAAAGAGGTGTGTCTCATTCAACTAGTAAAGGAAGATATTTCTGCATTGAGTTTGAGAAAATGGGTCAAATGACCTATGTTTGCAAAATAAATACATAACACATTAGCAATCAAAATAACTGTGCTAAACTAACCAATCAGTTTAGTATCATTTTTTAAATGATCATATTGTTTCACTAATATCAAGTCAGCATGAAGAAACATTGTTCTTGTGTAAATCAAACAACAGATAGGGACCATTTATTTATGGTCCCTAAGTCATACGATCATCTGCACTGGCTGTAGACACTGACATACAGCGGAGGACAGGTTGTAGATCCGCATCCTGTCTGCATCCACCTGCTGCATCCACAGGAACTTCTACAAACTGTGATGGAGTGACGTGGTTTCTCATGAATCAATATCATATACATAATATAAACATAAATCATGTTTGCAATCATACACTCAAGTACATTATATTGAGAAAAAAAGTCAGAACGCAAATCACAGTGGACCTTATCCTCTTCCTACATAAGCACACAACAATCTCTTTATTCGTTTTAGTTCAAGATTTTGTTATACTTAAGTAAGAGTAATGTTGTATATTAGTGAGGTTTTAACTTGTGTAAAGTGTCATCCATAAGAAATATATACATTCTGTAGCTTACATTCAATTTGTTATGGTTGGGAAAAGTGGAATTGTAAAATTCTCACGAAGCAGAAGCACACAGGAACTTGGAGCGAACTCTTCACTGATTGGACGATGGCGGTTACGTTCAGTCCAGCCAATGAACGAGCAGCCGGGTTAAGGATATATACAAGTCTGTTACAGCTGGACTTCTTTCGGGGGAATAGCGACTCAAGATGTCTGGACGTGGTAAAGGCAGCAAGACTAGAGCAAAGGCGAAAACTCGTTCTTCCCGAGCTGGACTCCAGTTCCCGGTCGGTCGTGTTCACAGGCTGCTGAGGAAAGGTAACTACGCCCAGCGTGTCGGCGCTGGCGCTCCAGTCTATCTGGCGGCTGTGCTGGAATATCTGACCGCTGAGATTCTGGAGCTGGCTGGAAACGCTGCCCGCGACAACAAGAAGACCAGGATCATCCCCCGTCATCTGCAGCTGGCTGTCCGTAATGACGAGGAGCTCAACAAGCTGCTGGGCGGAGTGACCATTGCTCAGGGTGGTGTCCTGCCTAACATCCAGGCCGTCCTGCTGCCCAAGAAGACCGAGAAAGCCAAGAAGTAAAGAACTTCTACCACAACGGCTCTTTTAAGAGCCAACCACAACCACCTAAAAGGACGTTCTTCGATCTGTTCACCGCTCAAATGTGCATTAATAAATAAAACTTCTGTTTTTACATAATAGTAGCTTATCGATTAGAATTTTGATGTTGCGATGTTTGACTACACCACATGAGTTTCACATTTAAGTGAGAAACCGACCGGATAAACGGTAATTGGCTTCCCGATGCAAACTGCAGACAAGTGATGATGCGCATTTATGAAGTGACCTGGCAGTATAGATCAGGTTAACTTTCACCTTTAACGAGTTCCAAACGGCGGAATATTACATGTGACACCTATAACCAGTGCTGACAGCACTCTTTCTACTGTGTAAATGGAAATTGCTCTCAAAGTGCGTGTATGTGGCTCTTAAAAGAGCCGTTGTGTGGTTTAACAGGTCTGGGGTCAGTTTAAGCTCTCTCTCCACGGATGCGGCGGGCCAGCTGGATGTCTTTGGGCATGATGGTGACCCTCTTGGCGTGGATGGCGCACAGGTTGGTGTCCTCAAAGAGGCCAACCAGGTAAGCCTCGCTAGACTCCTGCAGAGCCATAACAGCTGAGCTCTGGAAGCGCAGGTCGGTCTTGAAGTCCTGAGCGATCTCCCTGACCAGGCGCTGGAAGGGCAGCTTGCGGATGAGCAGCTCGGTAGATTTCTGGTAGCGACGGATTTCTCTAAGAGCCACTGTACCGGGCCTGTACCTGTGGGGCTTCTTCACTCCGCCGGTGGCCGGGGCGCTCTTACGGGCAGCCTTGGTGGCCAGCTGCTTCCTGGGAGCTTTGCCTCCGGTGGATTTCCGGGCTGTCTGCTTGGTCCTAGCCATTGTAGTTTCTCAGTCTTTTCTGTGAGAACAGTTAAAGAATGAATACTGACACAAAGCGAACAGCGACTTTATAAAGAATCCGCTGGAGCGATGTCGGTGCTGATTGGTCGAGCCCGAGCTGAGCGCGCGCTCTAGCTCATCAGCTATTGGAGAAAAGAAATTCAAACTAACCAATAAACCGCTCTTCCACAGTAGAGTGCCTTGAGAGGGGCTCTCTACTCCACAGCGGCTGTCTAACCGTCTAAAGACAGTAAATAAAAGGTCTATGGCCGATTTGGTCTCATCGGAGAGAAACAAACTATTTAAAATCTAAATATATTATTTATTCTGTAATTCACTTATCCGACACAGAATTCTCATTTATATAGCCAAAGTCCTTTCCTGGTGACGCTCATAGTTTGATTAACCAGCACAAAAAGAATCTTCAGAATGAACACAGTATGTTGCAGAAATCCAAAGCCATTGTTGAAGAGAAACAAAAAAAGGGAAACTATTAGAGAACTGTGTAAAATAAAAATGTATCAAAAAATGAACATAAATGAGTCTAAATTACATAAGATGAGGTGAGGCAAAACTTTAATGATCCCTCACTGGAGATATTCACTTGTTGCAGCATAAAGCAAAACTCTCACCAAAATACAACCTGGGGTCTTTTTGTGAATGTACCCAAGTCAAACTTTTGTTTGAGACGTAACAGGGAGGAGGATTGAAGATTTCCCCTCTATAAATCGGACAGCGCTGCAAACTTTTTTCCATGTCCCCAAAATCAACTGGAATCTGCGACCCACCCCAGCAGCAAGCTTTAGGAGAGTTCCACCTTTACTCTCCTCCCTGTTGTGTTGCATTCAGAGATCGACACTTCTCCACTGGCAAGATGGCGGCGAGCGGAAAAAACAACTGGTAAAGTGAGTTGTTCAAAAACTTTTTTAGTAAACTCTGTGTACACAATGTTCTCAATGCTCGTGTTCATGTGTAGAGACCCTGGTGATACTACAAGCAAAGTTTCATGTTGTGTCGAGCCTTCTTAGTGTTTTTGATGCTATCGTAAATCTTAAAACTTCTTAAAACTGGCCCTTTCGTATGCTTTTAATGACTCGGCTACATTCACAAAAAGACGTTGCATTTTGGCAAGAGTTTCACTCTAAGAGTCAACAAAACAGAAGAAATAGAACAGTAAAGTAAAAATAATAATAAAGGCTTAGTAAGCTATTCTTCTTTCACATATGAGTAAAGACAACTGCACATGATAATTGCATGCTAGTTCAATTAGATTCTCACTCAGACACTATCACAAGTTTTCATTCCTCTTTCTGGGGTTTCTTTCAATTTTTACCTGTTACAAGGTTTTCGTTTTGTTTTGGGAGGTTTTCCCTCACTTGAATCAAGGGTTTTAGAACAGGATGTTTACTGTACACATGATATAGCCCACTGAGGTGATCACTGATTGTGATTTGATCTGATTCAAATGAAAATTAATTCCCATAATTTATCATACCTCTGAATGTCCAAAATACAATTTAGAGTGGTCAAAATGTCACTACTCACTGTGTTGGAATAATGAGAGGTAAAAACGAAGCTTCATATATCTACTCCTGGAATTACAACTGGAAAGTAACAGGGAGGAGGATTCATGAACTAGTCAAATGAAATGTGTTGCATTATGTTTGGGAGACCAACACTATTCACAAAATCCAAATGTGACAAGTGAAACAATAAAATATCCTTAACTAATTCTGAGTAGTGTGCTGACCTTTTTTTTTGTACGTGGGAGTGTTTCCTACTAAGAACTTAACTGGTTCACTTTTTGCTAAATACATGTGAATCTATAAATCATGTATCTTCACTGTTGTGTTGGAATAGAACACTCTTCAGTAGAAGTTGTGGTGGCTCTTAAAAGAGCCTTTGGAGCACTGGGTGCAGGGGAGCTTCAGGACTTTTACTTCTTTGCCTTCTTGGTTGCAATCTTCTTCACGGGGGTCTTCTTTGCAGGCTTTACCTTTTTGGGGGCGGCCTTTTTGGGTGTAGCCTTCTTCGGTGCAGCTTTCTTGGCAGCCTTTTTAGGGGAAGCCTTCTTCGCTGCTGGTTTCTTAGCTGCTGGTTTCTTAGCCGCTGGTTTCTTGGCTGCGGGCTTCTTGGCCGCTGCCTTCTTCGGTGCAGCTTTCTTGGCCGCGGGTTTGGCTTTAGCGGGAGATTTCTTGACCGCTGGCTTCGCTTTAGGCTTCTTCTTCTCCTCAGTCTTCTTTGCCTTTGCTTTGAAAGAGCCAGACGCACCTGTACCTTTGACCTGAGTCACGGTTCCTTGAGTCACCATTTTGGCCAAACAGCCGTTGATGCGTTTGTTGCATTTCACCACATCAACGCCTTTACCAGCGAGTACCTTCTTGATGGCCGCCGCCGACATACCTTTGCGCTCACTGGACTCAGCGAGAACGGCGCTGATCTCTTTCGGGAGGGAGGGTCCATCTTTCGGCTTGCGGGCAGCCGCCGCCGCCTTCTTCTTCGGGACTTTGGCCGGGGCCGGGGCCGCTGCCGGAGCTGGAGCTGGAGCTTCTTCTGCCATGTTTGCCTCTGCTGTAGTTTGCTGAGTTTGTCTCAACTGACTGCAGGAGGCAGAACTTATAAAGCACATGAGAACCGTGGAGAGTCAACCCACCCAGCCGCTCTGCCGTGATGCTCACATCCGGAGACACTTGTGTTTTCTCTCCCACGTTTTGGGGATAAAATTCACACAAAACAAACGTTTCAGATCATAATTGTTCCTGTTCCAGTTAGGAAAAGTTCATTCCTTCATATCGACTTCGTGTTTGGAGACGAGGACTCGTTTATGCATCTCCAGCAGGCTTCGAACCTCTCTAATACACAGTCGTTTTGTGCAGCTCGCAGCGACTTTTCTTCACATTTCGTCTCCAAAAATGGCTAAAAGAGTTTTGTATTAGACGTGACAGTGGTGTTCTGGTGAGATGAAATATCTGAGGATATCATAAAACTGAAATGACAGCAGTGGTGTGATTTATTTCGCCGTAGTAAGAGGAGTTTTCTGTGCTTGTAAACACACGAATGATGCCGATGCCTCAGGCGGTCAGACGAACTGTCACCGACTGATCCGCTGGAAAGGAGACGTCCCCTTTCCGCCAAACTTTAGATTTAACACAAAGGGATTGACAAAGGTTAAGTCTGTGATAATCCAACAAAGCAATATGTTTTGTCTTCTGATAAAGAGATCTGATAATGAGGTTAAACAGGGACAAATAACGTCATGAAAAAGATTAGTTATTTTTTAGTTAGTTATTAGTTATTAGTCATTTACATTTTAATGTCATAAACACATATGAAGACTTCTCCGGTTGTAAGCAATTAATTAGTTAATCAAAAAAAATGATCTTACATTCCCATAGACATTGAGTACATATACTCAGGTACAGTACAATAGTACAATTTCGAGGTAGTTGTATCATTTTATGCTATTTGACTATGTAATGTTGAGTATAAATCTATAGAGCATATACAAATACGTACAATTTACTTTGTCTTGTATTTTTTGTATGCATTATCAGATGCTTTAAGACTTTAAAAGTTCTACATATGGGTAACTTTTTATTTTTACTAAGTGATTTTTTTAACACAATCTCTATGACTTTTGGATACTTTTTAAAACTCTGCCACAGACCAATAATAAATATTATGTCGTGTTGGGTGAGTGAGGGAGGGAAGTATTGGGATTTAAGCCTGCATCGTGTGATTAGCCTCCCATAGTGGAGACGAGGCATGAACATCACTGTAACGTTACAGCACCAGTATTTGAGAAATAATGATTTGTTACACACAACCAGAAATGATTAAAATCGTCCTTGTTATTCAACTTGTATTTCCACTGACAATGGCGGTGCATCAGCTGATGTGATCATCATGCTTGACTTGAAATTCCTCTCATATACAGAAAATATTCCAACGTTACAAATTATATTCAACTGAATTATGGAATTTACTAATGATATATGCAATCAGACAAAGATAAAATAGCCAAATATAAGATTATAGTTATTTTTTGGTTTAAAATTGATTATGATTTTAATTTCAAAATCATGCTTTCATCCTTTGCTGAATTTGGGATTTCATGAAACAGTTGCTACAAATCTGCTGTAAAACATGATTATGTAAATTCTTCATAAAAGATTGATGCATATCTGAACAAAAAAAAGGTGATGGACTAAAACATAAATAACAATTTAAAATAAATCAAATGAATGTCTCCATCCAACTCGTCTAGCATAATTTGAATCTCTACGAGCCCAGATCACACTGATGTAAACACATAATTCAAACCCTCAATGAAGGTCTAGCGCACGCTTACACTTGAAGGCCCCCACACACCGCCCAGACTCAAACCAATGGCCAACTGTCTTTATCCGACCACTCCGTTGCCTCTCGCCTGACCCGTTCGGCAGAAACGTTGCATTGAACATACCCTTCGACCGCTGCAAACTCCACAGTAGTGTGTACGTTCTGTGCTTGCGCGAGATGCAATAAGTCTCCTTAACATCGGGTGGCGCTAGTCTCGTGCTAGTACTCCAAAACATGAAAACAGGAAATGACAGAATGGAGTGCATAGAAAAACAAAGCGCACACCATAGAGTTCAGTGGCACACACATGCTGTGTCCCAATTCAGGGTCTGCACACTTCGGAGTGCGCATTTGAAGTGCGAGTACGTCACAACGCCGCGCAAAGGGTGTCCCAATTCAAAGGGTTCTCCTAATGCACCCCACATATGAGCACTCCTTTTACCTGTTTTTGGAGTGTGCACCGATACTACCCTTTGTGGTCTCACATATCCCAAGATTCATTGCGCACCCTTAGAGTCGAAATAAATGAATAAATAATGCCGACCTCAAGTGCCGCAGATCTCACATTTAAATTTAAGTATTGGGTTTATACTTGGTTTTTACTCATTTGAACATCCAACGCCAGATATATTAAACTTCAAGGGACCTTACAACCTCAAAATGTCAGTTAAAATACGTTGTTAATGCTCAGCATGATGCCTTTGGAAGTAAAGCCTTCAATAAAATATTGTTCTATTGTTACACGTTGTCTGTTCCATTCAGTATTTACAACTTAAGTACAATTTATAACAGCAAACGGCATCAAGTGCTACTTTTCAGGGACAACAAGGGATTGAATGTTTTCTTTTATTATTAAGGTCTAAACATTTACAACTATTTACAAAATTACAGAATAAATAACTATTTACAGATTATTATTAACTATTAACAAAAACAGTTATTATTAAAACAATCTTAAACAGTTACAGGTGATGGACAGTAACAGGCTGAGCAGGAGTCCCT